>CAUYQG010180728.1:0-14200 GCA_963574415.1 Tarsius wallacei | reverse complement strand
CACGCCCGGCTGATTTTTTTGATTTATTGTAGAGATGAGGTTTCGCCTGCCCAGGCGGGTCTCGAACCCGCGGGCTCAGGCAATCCACTCACCTCAGCCTCCCAAGGCGCAGGATTACAGGCTGAGCCACCGAGCCCGGCTCGCTCTCTGTTTTATGTTTCTGGTTTGTTATGGAAGTTTTGTTAGGAAAGTAGAAAGTTAGGAAGGTGAACTTTTCTTTCCTATCCATGGTGGAGTCTTGAGAGGATAAACAGAAAATTAATACTTTAGTGGTTAAGATAAAGAAAACAAAAAGGAAGCTGGGTGCAATGGCTCATACCTATAATCCTAGCACTTTGGGAGACCAAGGTGAGAGGATTGCCTGAGCCCATGAGTTCGAGACCAGTGGGCAACTTGGTGAGACCTCATATCTACAATAAATCAAAATATTAACTGAGCGTGGTGGCACATGCTTATATTTCCAGCTACATGGAAGGCTGAGGCAGAAGGATCATCTGAGCCCAGCAGGTTGAGGCTTCAGTGACTGTGAGCGTGCCACTGCACTCCAGCCTGGGCGACAGAGTGAGACTCTAACACACACACACACACACAAAAATAGGTAGACAGATTGATATTGAGCTACCATCTCTCTGCCTAGAACAGTGGTTTTCACCATGCAAAAAAGCCAGAGTGCCACAGAAGCCTCCAGAGAAACCTGAATAACATATCTCCTGGATTTTCCAATCCACCTCACCAGCCTCAGCTATGCAAGTTAATGTTGTGGTCTCTCTTGTACTCTTGCAGAAGGTTAGAATTCCTGCTTTAATTCCAGTGCTGGATCATGCTTTTTACAATAATTATATGGTGAGAGGGAGACACATTGACTTAATCTGGCCTAGCAAGACTTTTTCTCCATTAATGAGGACAGCATGAATAAATCAAAGATCTTTTCTGCAATAACCTTTCAAAGAATCTTTTTGAGATAAAGCCCTGATCTTGGGTTTTTATTTTCAGAAGAAGAAAACAATTGCATTATTTATAAAATAATGAGAGAAACAAGAAAAATAGGTTTTTGATTTATTTTCATGAAGCAGTTAAACCAAAAAAAAAGGGGTAGATTTGTGACTAGCAACCCAGGTAGAGATTTTGATTATGAGAGAGGCAAAATGGCACAATAGCTGAAGCATGAATGCTGGAGCTGGTGGCATGGGCTCAGATGCCAGTTCTGCCTCTGACTCGCTGGTATTTAGCTTCTGTGCCTCAGTTTCCCCACTTGTCAAGTGGAATTTAAAGCTATATCTCACTCATGGAATCGTTGTGACGAATACATGAATAATCTGTAAGAACCCAGATTAGTAAACACTACGTGTGTTGCTTGTCATTGTTATTTTCAAAGTTTAATGTGCTGGGCATGACCACCAGTTTACTCTTCTCTACACAGGCAGAATTAGAGGGAATGGACTAGAAAGCAACACAAATGACTTAGGTTAGGAATAAGGAAGAACCGAAAAGCGGTTTTTTTGTTTTGTTTTGTTTTTTTGGAGTTGGAGTCTCATTCTGTTGCCCAGACTGGAGTGCAGTGGCCGCTCCCGGCCACTGCAGCCTCGACCTGCTGGGCTCCGGCGATCCTTCCGCCTCAGCCTTCCAAGTAGCTGGAACTACAGGCGCGCACTACCACACCCGGCTAATTTTTTGATTTATTGTAGAGATGAGGTCTCGCTTGCCCAGGCGGGTCTCGAACCCGCCGGCTCAGGCAATCCACTCACCTCAGCCTCCCAAGGCGCGGGATTACAGGCTGAGCCACCAAGCCCGGCTACCCAACTTCTGGTGAGGCCTCAGGAAACTAAAACTCATGGCAGAAGTCTAGGGGAGTCAGCGGGGAGGCAGACATGTCACATAGCCAACTACCAATTTGTAGGAACTACAGATAATAGAGATGCATATTAAACCACACCTTTGAGTGCAATTAGCAAAAATGAAAACTATTGGAAATTCAGCTGGACAATATACATTTCCAGGAGGAACCTACAGCAAAACAGGGGACAAAAATATCTTATAGGTAAAACTAAACTATAATTTTTGATGAAAATGATGATCATAAATGTCAGGATGTGTTTTTATTGAGGGGAGGGAAGAGTTTATCACTGAGATGGGGCACAAGATGAAGCTTCTGAGTGGGTTGAAAGAGTTCTAGCTCTCTGGTGGTTAATGGGTGTTTACCTTTTACTAAAGGACATCATTTTTAGGCAGCTTTTCTTTTTTGGTACTTGAGTTTTATTTTATGACAATAAAGCTAATGAAAAAGAAAAAAAAATGATGGGCTATGGTTACTGTTTTGCCCAAAGCTTCTTCCTCCCTCGTCTCCAGGTGCCAAGTGCCCAGAGGAACTGACAGACCCAGCACCCCTGGGCAGGGCCACCTCACTTCTGAGTGTGCATCCAGCTCATAGAGCAGGAGGCAATGTCTGGGGTCTATTTCTTGACACCTGGAGGAACATAAGCGGACACAGCTGAGGGGACGCCTTCTCCCAGTCTGCAGGTGCTTGGCTGTCAGCGTGGAGGGAGCAGATCTCCACCTCTACCAGCCCTGTCTCAGCCTCCCTGCATGGGTAGTGAGACTTGGCCTCCTTCCTGAACATGGTGACAGGGATCTCTCAAGAGGTGAGATGACATCATTCCTCTCCCAACATAGTATATCTTTGTGCCTTTTCTGCTTTACAGGAAAGTTGACTCAGGCTGGTGTTCAGTGAAGAAATCCCAGGTGCATAGAAGGATGGGTGGATTTCAGGGCTGTGCTTGATCTGGGACAAGAAGAGCACAGACCACCAGGTCACAGCACTGTGCTGCTCTTGCATCCAGAAGATGATTGTCTGGGCTGAGATTCAGGGTCAGGAGAAGGATGTTATTGCTTATCCTGGAGGTTTCAAGTAAAACCCTCCTGCCCAGCTCCTCTGGTTTTTCCTGGATCCTCAGTTATAACAAGGACTATCTCCTTCTCTCCACCCTTGGCAGGGCTTTTTGACAGAAAAAAGTGGATGTGTTTTCTATGTTCACTATGTCCTGGTTTATTGTGCTGCCGGTAAAATGAAATCAAAACACACGTTTAATAAATAATAAAATAATGCATAATGATTAAATGTTGATAATGTATGACGCCATCAAAGTTTCCTCCTCCTAGTGTGGACACAGCTGCAGATATGCCTTGCCTCTTGGTTAGGACACTGGGCAGAGGGAAATGGGAAGAAACCACAGTCACTGAAGGAAGGGCCCACATGGAGGAGGTCCAGCGGTGGGGGGGTCTGCTGTCCCAGGGCCACAATATTTAGGGGTGACTCCCCTTTCTGGGCAAGACTGTTCTTGATTCTTTTTGTATTCACAGCAGTTTTGAAACTGCAGGATGCTGAGATCCAATACTGGTCAATTATAGTGTCTCTTTCTTCACCATTAAATTCTGTGCCACATATTGCCTCCTTTTTGTAGAGAGAAATAAAAGAATAGTGGACATGCTGAAACATGGAAGCATACTTTAAACATGTATGCCCAGAAGAAGCTATTAAAAGACTGATTTCACCAAAGTGAGGGAGGATGCATACACACACACACACCACCACCACCACCACCACCAAAAAAAAAAAAAAAAGACTACATACTCATGTTTGTAGCAGCGTTATTCACAATAGCCAAGATATTGATGCAATGAAAATGGCTGATAGATGAATAGATCAGGAAATTATACCATATGCAGACAATGGGATATCATTTAACACTAAAAAAGGAAGTCCTTCATTGTAGCACTATTAACAACAGCAAAAACATGGAACCAACTCCATTGAAAGTGAAATGGATAAAGAAAATGTGGTATACATACACAATAGAATATGGTATAGGCATAAAGAAGAACAAAATCATGTCCTTTGCAGCAACATGGATGCAGCTGGATACTATCTGTCTAAGTGAACTATCACAGAAACAAAAAATTGAATGCTGTATGTTCTCACTCACAAGCAGGACCTAAACATCGGGCACTTGAGCAGAAAGGTGGGAAAAACTGATGCTGGGCACTACTAGTGGAGGGGAGGGCAGAGGAGGGAAGGATAAGATAAGGGGCACAGAACCACCCATTGGGTACTATGCCCACTACTGGGGGAAAGAGGGTTCTCTAGAAGCCCAACCCTCATCTGCACGCACTTCACATATGTACCCCACAACTTTAAAATAAAAAAAACTCCTTTAATATGCTACAATATAGATGATCTTGGAGGACACTTCTGAGTGAAATGAGTAAAACACAGCAAACTCCAAATACTACATAATTCCATTTATGTGAGGTTCTAAGGTAGACAAACTCTAAGAACCTGAAAGTAGAATTGTGGTTGCCAGAAGCTGTGGGGGTGGTAAGGAGTTTTTGGTCAGTGAGCATAGAGTTTTGGCTTTGCAAGTTGAAAAGTTCTAGAGGTCTGTTGTCAAGAATGTGCTTATAGTTAACACTGTAGTGCTGTATAATTAGAAATGGTTAAGATAGTAAATCTTGTGTGATATGTTTTTGCCACAACCAAAGCTTAATTGGTATGCTACTCATTTAAGAAGGAGGCACATCAATTAACTAAATATGTAATAAAGAAAAAGAGGTACGGAAAACTGGAGACTCAAAACAGGAGAGAGACAAAGAGAAATCCTGGTTACCCCAGCTGTCATCCTTGGACCGGCAGAATCAGCATCTCCTGAAACTAGACAGAAAAGCTCACAGTCCTCAGCCTTGACATCTTGAATCCGTCTGCATTTGGTTAGAATCCCTGGTGGCTCCACTGCATGTCTAAGCATTGCCCCAGGTGGTGGTGGATGGAGATCCTGGGGTGGTGGCCCTGTTCCACATGTCGTAGTCTCTAGTCCAGACAGGAGTATGCAGGGTGGACCAGAGGGGATATTTCCAAGAATGTGAAATTCATAGATACCCAAAGTCTCTAACCTCTTACAAGAGTCATACAGATAGCAGAAATAGCAAACAAAGCAAAGGCAAAATAAAACAGACAGAAATCAAGGCAAATGTTAACTCCAGGAAGAGCAAATGTCGTACAGAAAGTAAACAGAAGTAAGGCTGAAATATAAGAGGTTTGGTCATAGAAAAGGAAACAAGGAATGACTGAACTAAGCATAATTACTATACAAATATATTGGAACTCAAAACACTAAAAATCAAGAGAGAGAGAGAGTGTGTGTGTGTGTGTGTGTGTGTGTGTGTGTGTGTGTGTACCATAAAGGAATGAGAAGAGTGAAAGAAAACAATTACTACTAACTATAGCATTAGCCATTGTGCGGTGCCACAGACAATGGGCAACAGACAACGGCTACAACTGAAAAATCAAGCAGTATTAGTTTTAAAAAATGGCATTTAAAGGTAGGAAGAAGTCAAAAGACACCACTTAAAAGGTTGAAAGCCTCAGGCTGGGCACAGTGGTTCATACCTATAATCATAACACTTTGGGAGGCCAAGGCAGAAGGATCACTTTAAGCCCCAGGCCAGGAGTTGGAGACCAAGTTGGGCAACACAGCAGGGGTAGTGGTGCCCACTTGTAGTCCCAGCTACTCAGGCAGCTGAGCCTAGGAGTTTGGGCTGCAGGAGCCATACCCTTGGTCACTGCACTCCAGCCTGAGCAACAGAGAGAGGCCCTGTTTCTAAAAAAAAGAAAAAAAAAAAAAAAGGAAACTGGTTTCCTCTAGGAAGACAGAAATTGAGAAGAGGCAGAAAGAAGATCATTCTCACATTTTTGAGAAATCCTATGTGACTATTTGACCCTTTCAATTCTGGACAATTATAGCTTTGATTAAAAGAAACACATAAACTTCCATGATGAAATTGTATGCCTAATGACAGCTGAATTCAACAAATGATGTTTAAGAGTTAGCTAAAATATAAGAATATTTAGCCATAAAGCAGGCAGGCATAAATGTTTAAATGGCATCAACACAATAAAAACAGGAAATAATATGTCAATAAACACATCTTCGGACAGTGTATAAATGAATTCCCTACCATAGCTTTCTTTTTTTTTTTTTTTTTAAGTTGAAGTCTCACTCTGTCGCCCAGACTGGAGTGTAGTGGCCGCTCCCGGCCACCGCAGCCTCGACCTGCTGGGCTCCGGCGATCCTTCCACCTCAGCCTTCCAAGTAGCCGGAATTACAGGCACGCGCTACCATGCCTGGCTGATTTTTTGATTTATTGTAGAGATGAGGTCTCGCTTGCCCAGGCGGGTCTCGAACCTGTGGGCTCAGACAATCCACTCACCTCAGCCTCCCAAGGCGCGGGATTACAGGCTGAGCCACCGAGCCCGGCTATGAAGACAAAGGTTTTAAGGAAAAAAAAATGAGAAGGATTACATAACTGTTTTGAAATAATTATCCTTGGCTATAAAGATCAATAAAAAAGGTAACAACATTTCAAGGTTGAACAGGAGGTTACTGGGCAGATGTCCTTGTAGAAGTATTTTTTGTGTAAGGTTGCCATGCCTTTGTGCAAGGTTGTGGTTTTTGCAGTTTTTTGTTTTGTGATAGTTTTTTTTAAGACATACAAGCATGAGAATGCTACTTTCGTGGCTTTTCTTGGCTCTATTTGTCAGGCTTTTTTTTTTTTTTTCTTTTTAACATTAGTAACTCCATTTTGATTCTGACAACTTTCACACATTGCTGAAAGACTCGAGGTCATCAAATTGGTGAATGACAAACCTAGCACAAGGTCTTTTGATTCCCCTATATTATTATTTCCAAAAAAACAAGCTGCAATTGAACATCATAGTCTAATTTATCTGCTCAGTTTCTCAGTAAAGATCAGAGTCTTAAGAGCATGAGTATCGAAGGGGAAAGTGTTGCTTGTGGGGAAAGTTTGGAACTTGGAGACCTGGCTGCTCTTCCAGATGGTAGGCATAGCACTCAGTGCACTATGGAGGTTGGGACCGTAGTGTATATTTCTGAATAGGAAGGAGATGTGAACAGATGACATGGAATAGATAGATATTGAGGCATCTTTATTTGGGTTTCCCCAGAAACTGACACAAAGACAAGGACTTAGTATTAGTAGTTTATTTGGGAGGTGATCACCAGAAACACTGATAGGTGAAGAAATAAGCTAGAGAAGAAAAGGAACCAGTAAATAATCCATCATAAAGCCAGTTACTAAAATGGGCAACTGGAACTTACTCCTACCGAGAAATTCAAAGGCACAAGATTGAAAAGTTCTCAGAATTAATTTAGAGGAAAGGAAACTGGGGTAGTTATTCTAAATACTATAAGAAAGGGATTGGCAGTAGTGGGAAACTGTCAGGGGAAGGGGGGTGGGATTGGTAGTTGAGGGAACCTGCTGGGGAGGGAGGGGCTCACCTCATCAACAAGGGTACCTGAATAATCAACGTTTGTATACCTAACCCTGAATTGTACCCCTATCTTTATAATAAAAAAAAAAGACGAAATTGTCCAGTGGACCACAGACTGTGACTCAAAATTATTGAACAGAATATCTAAAATAGAAACAATAGACGACTCAGCCAAAAAAAAAAAAAAAAAATCTGTGCAATATTTAGCCAAGAGCATGATCTGTGGAAGTACTTACAGAGAGGCAAAAGATTCAGATAATTATGTCAATGTGACTGAAAAATATTTTTCACATAGCTTAGAATGTCTTCAAATTTGGACTGAATTAAATCGCTCAAGAGAGTAGAAATTCTAGAGATTTTTGCCAACTCTTGGGTCACAGTTCAGAGTTGTTGTTGTTGTTTTAAATCAATACTAGTTTAGGTGAAAAAAACCAAAATTGTGAAAAAATTAAAGTTAGCAGCTTACATCTCTTTTCTGCTGAACAGATTTATATAAAACTTTTTATTTGAGTCATTTAAGATTAGAGAAAGAGGTAGATTTTGAAGAATATGTGGTAGGCCATGCTCTGAATTTTTGAAAATATATTAGGTTCAACAGAATCTGGGAAAGTATACTATCAAGGACTCAAGCTTTTACCCAATTATTATATTCAAACTCAGTAACCCTAGGAAGAATTTTTTTTTTTTTTTTTTTGCGTAAAACTAATGACACTTTCCTAAAAGGCAGAACATTAAAGCATGCATGTTTTCCTCAGGATTTCCAATTCTATCACTAATCACAGATTTTGCTTACTGTATTGCCCCAGTAATACTGGGAAGGAAGACTGAATTCCAGTTTTAGGAAGAGGGAGAATTAGACGTAAATTTTGGTCTCTTTTTTTCTTCAAAGTTCCATTCTCCAAATGTTTTCCAATTCTTTTCTCCTGCCACATGTTAAGCAGATCACGCTCCCTTGGAAAGCACGTTCCTTTCTGTAAGTGCATCAGTAAGAGCTATTGAATGGACCTCAAAACAGGTAGGAGCCTCTCTACCAGCTCAGCTGCAGACAACTTCAAGTCTTATTTTTCAGAAGTAAGTCTCCACTTGCCCTGTGAGCAGCAAATCTGAATGATGACTTCTAAATACTATCCTCTGAATCCTTTTGTCCAAAATATTCTTTGTGCAAAATGAAATACCCTTTTGGGAACTCAGTTCCACTTCTCCCAGCCAATCTTGATAGGCACAATACTACTCAGTCAATTCTTCTGAAATCAACAAAATCTGCTTCAAGTGACTTATATCTCGAACTGTGGATGTAGTTCTGGGTTTTTCTCTTTTTTAAAACATTCTGCCTTACTTGGTACTCCATCACAATACAGGAAGATTTGGAGATTTATATGTATTTCAGTGACATGCCAGTTGTTCTTCACCTCTTCTCCATATACTAGGACTTTATCACTCTGATATGAAAAACTTCTGTTATATTACACTGTTCCCTGAAGTCATGAAAACCTCCTGTGATTTGTTTATCATCTTAGAGCACACTCACTAAATCACTCTCTAGATCCATGTAAAATGCCGCCTCTAGTTAAGAGTGGTTTGAACACATGCCTACTTGTTAGGAGAAATTCAATGCCCTCTTCAGGATTTCTGTGAATTCTGAAGACTTATACTTTCCTTAACCTCCTCTAGAACAAATGCATGCTCTACTTTCCATGCTGCTGATATACTCTTAGGGTGTCCTCAGGTCACATTCTCTCTACTTGATAATCTCCACCTAAAAGTCCCCTTCAACAAAATGTAAAATAGCCTTTTACTGGAGATTTGTGTGTAATGGTGATGGCTGGGAGAAACAAAGACTTATAACTGGTAACAAGTGGCAAACTATTTACATGGGATTTTAGAATGAGCCATTTATGCCAAATTGGTCTTCAGTTTCCACCTTGGGATTTGGGGTCCTTCTCCCATCTTTTCTCTGTTTAGCTACTTTCATTCACAGATTCCTTCTTAATTTCTATGCAATTCTCTCAATATCTCTATCTCAGATCTTCTCCCTCTCCAAATAGCTTATTATTTTTCACAAATAAAAAGTTTATTTTCTCAGAAGCCTATCTAAGAGGCAAAATAATAATTGGGCCGTTGGCTATCAGAAAGTAATAGCCAAACGTATTTCTAGAAATCTACCACAGCTTTGTTCTTTTCCTCTTACTTCATAGAAAGTGAAAATACTATAAAACTTGAGTAAATGGAAATCGCCAGATTAAAAACAAAACAAAACAAAACAAAAACCCAAGACAAAAACTGTTGTGTTGGCCTATTCTGGAGTTGCTTATTCAGTCATCCTCTGCCGGAGGTGACTCTTCCACCCCTTCCATCCACTCAAATCTCCCATCTTCTCAGTTCCTCCGGTCACTAACATACACTGACTCTCCTTCATTGCCAGGCCCTCTTCAGATAAGCAGCTTAAGATTGGACCATATCCTGGGTTCTGTTCTCACACTTTCCTGAGGGGCTGATCCCTTTGCTCTAGGGTCCACTATCTTATTCAGGTCTCTGGTGCAGCTGTGGAGATCTCAGCCCTGAGGGTCAACCTACACAGGAAAGAGATGGGGGTTCACTAGACTGGAATCATTTGGGGGTCTCAGCTGGTGGTTGTGTATTGATTAACAAGTGATGGTGAAGGTGATGAATGCTTTCCACTCTATCTTAGTAGTAGACTGTAGCATTAAGAGAAACAGTGAAAAATGCAGTTTATTGAAAATATACTTGCCTTTCTGGGAAAATGACTCGAAAAATTTTCAGTTTCTATTGACTGGCTGTGTAAGAGTTGTACTTACTTTAGAGGATTTAAATGAAGCAGAATATATGAGGCCAAGGCTGCATATCAGCTCTGAAACCCAAAGTCATTTTTGTTACATAAGACACCTTTTTAGGCTTACGGAAATTTTACATGTCAGGTCATTTCCTAAGTGAGTGCTTTATCTCCACAATTAATAAGAGATATAAATGGAAACCTGCAGCTGGCTGAGTTGTCCTTTCAGCTCACATTCTATTTTCATTTATGCCTAGAGCCAGAATTTAAGGAAGAAAATCTGCTTTGTACACCTGATAAACTTCTGCCTTGTTGGACTGCCCTGGAGAAAGAGTTTCAGATATTTTCAACAAAGAGAATTTCCTTTTGCTGTCAGAGCCAGCTCAGTCACTACTTCAGTGAATGTTTTTCTGGCAAGCACTTCCCAGTCAACTCTTGAGTATGACAGTTGACTAGGTAGTCACCTCAGGCCTTTGACTTTAGAAGTGCCACAGCCTCTTAGCAACTTCCCAGATTAGGGGATGAGGGTTGGTGGGCAACAGAACACAAACAAATGGACTGTCAAATCAGTCTTTAATTTGTAATCTAGTCATATTTCCCAACACACACACACACACACACACACACACACACACACACACACACTTTTTCTCCCTCACATGCATACACATTCACAAAAGTAGACCTTATCACTGCCAGCTGAATTAGAAGCATTCGTTGTTCATCCTAATGACTCTAGAATAACGGAAACTTCCTTTTAAACAAATGAACACAGACTAATGAATACCAACGTAATGGTATATGTAAGCTTTTCTATAAACTCAAGATGTAAGGGTTGAGATAACCCTTTACAGTGAGAATGGCAAACATCTGACATCAGTCTTTTCCAAACCCTATCTCATACTCATGGCAGAATCCTTTTCTGATCATGGCCTTTAGCTATGGAGTCTAGGTTTGGCTTAGGAATCCTCCACATGGTTTTAGGCAGTCATAATCAAAAGATTGTAGTTTATGTTCAAGATGTAGCCTGTTCCCACCCTGTCCTTAAGGGTTGCAAGTTAGCCCTTTGACAAACCTTTTCTCTGTGCTCTTCTTTTTCCTTCCCAGTTATTGTTGTCTCTGACTGTTTAAACTAACTCAGATTTCCAGTACTTTTCTCATACTCAGGCAAGTGAAGTTTATGCTCTGAGTTCTGTATTTCAGGGGATTCTGAAATTTGGAGCACCTTCCTTAAAAGTGTTTACATCCCACTTTGATAACTAGAATGACCCAGGGTCAGCAGTGCCACCCAAATGGGCCACCCTGAGTTTGGACAAGGAACTGCATGGGGCTACTTTCCATTTCTCCCATGCAGAGTTTTTTGATTCTTTCTTTTTTGCTTGAGTCAACCAAATACTCTAAGATGCTCAGAGAGATTCATGTTTAGAGGAATATTGCAAAGCCAAGAGAGTGGTCTGGTGAAAGATTATTTTAGCTGCACTGTTTTATTTCTTTCCTAGAATCATGCAAAATGGGCCTCTTCATGGTGTTGACATGCACATTTTTGCTGACTCAAATTGCTTATGTAGGTGGGAATTCCACAAAACACAGTCTTCCTGCAATGTTAACATAATTGTTGTTCTACTCAGCTTCCCTTCCTATCAGTTTTTCAAAACTTCGATTTCTCTTATTGTACAAAAGAAATAAATATCCCTGAAATACTTTCAAAACTAAGACTTGCTTATCCTAGTTCCTAGTGCCATCGGGACACATTGTCATTGATTGGATTAACAAGGAGGGCATGGATCTAATTCTGGTCAATGAGATTTAAGAGAAAGTCTATTCAAGGGTTTCTAGGAAGAAACCCTTAAAGTCACTTCCTAGTTCTTAAAAAGAGACTCAGTGGGACAGTGATGTCAGCAAGATTGGGAAATAGGAAGACCCATATTCTCTCTCCTCCTATGGAAGCACCAATTGTTATTAGCAATAATACACGAATGGATTCCCTTTATGAGAAATCAAGAAACCAGTTAATAGGCTCCTACAACCCACGCAAGCATGAAATCAACTTCATCAAAGATGATAGAAAAATGTGTGGTACTTTTTTGTGTGTGCCATAGTTCCTTTTCCTAGCTCATCCCCATACCATCAAGAGAAAACTTCAAAGTCACCAGCTTCTCATTGTGGAGAGGAGAAGACTGTTATCTTAGGTGTCATATTATGACATTTTATAGGGCTGTCCAAGGGGCTGGTATCTGTCTTGCGTGTCTTGGAGCATTTATGGGACCTAGTATAATCTAGTTATCTGGGTGTCTCTGAGAACAAAAAAGAACTGTGCAGTGCACTGGTGTATCAGTGCACCTATGATAGGGTAGACAGAGGCTGACAGAACTTCCAAGTTTCTCCCTTAAGGGAATAGTGAAGAATGTAGTATGCATCCAATATTACAGCTTTTGCGGGACTGTTCAGGGGACTGATTTCTGTTTCTCTTGTCTTGGAGCATGGATGGCATCTGGAAAATCTAGACACCTTAGGGACACCAAGAACAAAAAAGATGGGCAGCATGCTGCTGCTCCAGAGGACTTGTGACACAGAAGTCAAACACCAAAAGAAACAAGAATTTATGAACTCTTAGGGGGAAAAAAGTGGGAGATTTCTCTAGTTAGAAATCTATACACACAAGTCAAGAGAGGACACATTCACAGAAAAAGTTTGCGAGGCCCCCGGAATCTCTAGCCAACATGATTGGTGAAGGCATTTTCCTACATGAAACCAGATTATAAAGACAGGCAGAGGTGGCTTTTGTTTCCCTCAAATATGTGGGTGCCAATACAAAGTCACAAAAAACATGAAGAAATAAGAAAAAGTGGCCCAGTTAAAGGAACAAAAACTGACCCTAAGGACATGGAAGTATATACATTACCTGACAAATAATTCAAAATAACCATCATAAAGATGCTCAGCAAACTCAGAAGAATGATGCATGAACAACATTACATAGGAATATACATCAATTAGCTAACAATAGTATAGTATTTAAAATGATAAAAGAGAAATATTGGAGTTAAAACTTGCAACAACTGAAAAAAAAGCTCACTAGTGGGGTCCAACAGCAAACTTGAAGAAGAAGAAAGAATCATGGAACTCAGAGACAGAAAATTTAAAATTAACTAATCAGAGGAGCAAAAAATAAAAAAAAGAATAAAAACAAAATCTATATTTTACATAAATCCCATGGTAACTACATACACAAAAATATAGAAAATTCACAAAGGAAAATGAGAGAAGCCAAGGTATGTCACAAGAAAAAGGTCAAAAAACACAAAAGAAAGCAGCAAGAGAGGAAAAGAGGAACAAAGAACTAAATATACACATGTGCAAACACATACACACAGAAAACAATTTAAAAACTTGAAATATTAAGTTCTTCTCTTTCAATAACTACCTTAAATAGTCTAAACAACCTAATCAAATGGCATAGAGTTGACTTTATTAAAACAAATAACAAACAAACACAAGATCCAACTGTATGCTGTCTCTAACAGACTCGCTTTAGATTAAATAACACAGATAGGCTGAAGGTGTAAGTATGGAAAAAATATTAAAACCAAGTGACAACCAAAAGAGAGCAGGGGTAATAACACCTATATCAGACAAAACAGATTTAAAAAAAAAATTTATTATAAAGATGTGGGGTACAATTTGGGGTTAGTTATACAAACATTGATCATGCAGGTACCCCTGTTAATGAGGTATGCCCCTCCCTCCCCTAGCAGTTTCCCTCAACTGCCAGTCCAAACCCCCCCATGACAGTTTTCCACTACTGCCAATCCCATTCTTATAGCATTATAATTGTTCAAGGTCACCTTATGAGTGAGAACATATGGAACTCAGTTCTTTGTTTCTGTGATAAATCACTGAGTATGATCGACTCCAAATCCATCCAGGTTGCTGCAAAGTCCATATATTTGTCGTTCTTTATGGCTGCATAATATTCCATTGTGTAAATGTACCACATATTTTTTATCCAGTCCAGCTTCGATGGGCAACATGATTGGTTCCATGTTTTTGCTATTGTGAATAGAGAC
>CAUYQG010180727.1:0-13858 GCA_963574415.1 Tarsius wallacei | reverse complement strand
CTATCCTCCTACCCCCCCCCAAGATGCTGTCACTGTCACAGTACCTGCTTACATTCTCTGTGCAGTCTTTATTGCCATGTGGTGCTACTCCTATTTGTTGATTGACTGTGTTGTGAATTCTGAAAGCAGGCTCTTGCTTTCTATGTCGCTGCTGTATTTCTAGTGCTTAGAGAAGTGCCCACTGCATAGGAGAGTTGTAGGAAACATCACATGGGTAATTGAACGAATAAGTATTCTTGGAGCCAAATAGAACTGTCCTTATAAACTTTTTTATAAGCTACATAGAAGACTTGGTAAATGGAGGGGAAAAAACAATGAGAACCCTTCATCCACAATTTATAGTTGACCCTTGGCAGTAACATTTTGATGGATCCTTTTCTAAACTCTTTATGCATGTGTCTGTGTGCTCATTTATTCTTTTTAATGCAATTGGACATATTTCTCTCTCCAAACATACCTTTCCTGTTTTCTTCAACTGTTATTTTGTGAGCATTTTCTTAAGCACTTAAAAGTCATTTAAAAACAAACTAAAATTAGTAGTATGCAAACATATATACATACCATAATTTAATTATCCATTGCTTATTCCTAGTCATTTATAACAATTTTTTATAGTCTAATTAGTATTGCCATCCATTGACCAGCAATTCCATTTCTATAAATGTATCTTATGGAAGTAGTCATATATATATGAATATATATATTTACAAGCACATTTGTCATGGCATGCTATACTGATGAACATTTTAAAAAATGTGTTAAAGCATTGGCTTAATGAAGTATGATAAATAGACAACCAAGTCTTCTGTAGCCATTACAAGTCTGTAGAATAAAAATAAGTGATATTGTAAGGTATTTACAGCATCTGAAAAAGACTATTTTTGCAAAGTAGGTTGTATTGTCCCATTCATGGAAAATATGAAATACTGGAAAGATACATGCAACACAATAATAATCTCTAAATGGTAAGATAAGGACGATTTTTATTTACTTTTTATTTATACTCAATTTCTACAGTAAACAGCTATAATATTTTACATAATATTTTCACTACAGTAAAATTTCATTATATACAATATTTTGATTCTGTTCTTATGATTTTTCTTAGTATAGGTAACTCATTCTTTTTGTCTGCCTACAAATGCCATACAAATGGTTAGAAATGTATACTGTTTAGAAGTCCTTAAAAATACTGTATTGGTGGGTTACCACATTATATGTGCTTTTCCCCATGTTGGTTAAGGACAAGAAATAAACCAGTTCTGTACTGAATTCATTAGGTATTGAGCTATAATGAGTCGGTTTCTTAAACTAGTAAATAAAAAAGGGCCCTAACTTTTCATTTCTTATCTTGATTTTAAAAAGAACTTTTGGGAACAACATCACTCTCATTAATGTACTTTTTGTAAAATCATTGTGTGTATATATCCCCCTTTTGCATGCCTGCATTTTCAGGCCTACTTCCAGCTCTTTGACAATGAAAGTGGTTGTGTGTTGTAGTACTCTTTTACTGCCAGTGTATCAGGCACGCCCCTGTGGACAGAGCGTCCTCAGCATTGCTCTGTTGTTTTATGGTCTGTGCTCTTGCCTTCTCTGCTTGGTGATCCTGCCTCTGATCTCTGCCTGCAGCACTGAGTGTCTAGCTTGGTTGGTCTATGTGGTAGTGTAATCACACTGTGCCTTTTCTTGCATAGAGTACCACGAGACTGGACAGCGACAGAATGTCATCTGCCTCAAGCACAGCCGAGCGAGGGATGGTGAAGCCAATGATCAGAGTGGAGCAGCAGTCAGACTATCGCAGGCAAGAAAACAGGTAGGAAATATTTCATTCTTCAATTGTGAAGGAAGAAGCAGAAGTATTCCTAAAGAGGGGTTTGTGACCTTTTAGAATGTTAGCAATAATATTTTAGAAGTATTTCCTTTCTGTGTTATTGGTTGGGGAAAAAATGCTTTATCAATAATTGTGTGTTTCACTTATATGCCACAGTGTTATCAAGTTGAAATGGGCACATTGAATTAAAATGCTGATATTTAAAATTTGCTACTTTGTAAAAACATAGGGAGAAGGGGAGATTTTATAGGACTTTAATACTTGATAATTTTTATATTTAGAAAAATCTGGTCATTTCACCAGTTCCTAGAAGAAGTCTTCGTATGTTTAAAAATATGTAAGAACACAAATGATTTTGAAATAGAGTTTTTAAGAATTGTGGAGTGCCATATTATCATGTCTTATGCTCTGATATGATGTTTCCTTCTGTTGAGATAATGGAGGATGAATTATTGTTTTTTTCTGTCATTGTTTTGCCTAGTTTTTCTGGGCAGAAAACTTCTGCTCTTTGTTACTTTTTTTCCACTTTTGAATATATCACCTTAATAAATTTTATTTACTTGTGACCTCTAAAATGGTTTAAATGGAGCAAATTAATATCAGTGCCTTAAACATGGGAATTAATAACATGAAAGCTTCCATATGCTGCCTGGTGTGACACTGCAGCATGATTTGGTGCTGAACATCTCTGCTCCAGAGCTCCAGATAGACTCAGACAGAAATAGTTTTGGAAAAACAGCCGGACTTTGATGAGGTTCTTGTGATCAGCAGCGAAACCTAGGCATTCCTCCTTTGGGGATCTTCAGACTTTATTCTGTTACCTGTTAACGATCAGTAACCGAGGCCGGTGCCTTACTCAGGGTCCCCTATCTGTTCAGCCATGGGTGATGAAGACACAGGCCTTCAATTTTCCAGCTTCCAGCAGAGGGCGCTGTACATTGCAAGATTTAATACCATTCATTGCAGTAATTGATGTGTAATTAATTAATAAGGGAATCCCACTTTTACTGTGGACTTTTTGGTGCTTAAGGTTCTTATGTAAGATTTTTGTGGGCTGTGTGAAATTTTATTTCATAATAATGAATAGCTTATTTTCTATGTTTGTGCTTGTTTTTGTTGGTGTGTTATAGAATACTGTGGTAAACTAGTATTGTAAGGAGTACTTCTAGGTATTTACAAGGTAGTTGAAAAGTATGAATCATAATTCTTAGCTCAAATATTTGAATGAGTGATTCAGTCCACTTGGGGAAGGGGCAAGATCAATTAGGATGGATACTTTTAGGATATGCAAAGTTAATGATTAACAAATGTATGTAGTTGATGGTATGGTAATATAGTGTCAGAATAGCCAGATGGTTAATTGTATGTCAAAAATGGCTTTTATAAGCACATATTTTAAGTAAAATTTTTGCAAGGTAAGATTAGTTTGCTTTGCAAAGACGTATTAAAGATTTTATTTTATTCATAGGTATCTTACTTTGTTGATATTAAGACAGTGATAAAAACAAGTGAACCTTTTTTCCCATTCTTATTCTATTCTGACTCTGTTTATCATATCTAACGTGTTGGAATAAGCAATACTGGATTTAATTCATGCACTTATAGAAACATTTAAGTCTCTTTAAACATGTTTAAATAAAAGGGAACACTTCTACACTGTTGGTGGGAGTGTAAACCAGCTTTCTTTCAAATTCCACGGAGTGTTTGTCAAATTAATCAGTTTTTGACTGCAACATATGTTTAGGAGTACTTGAGGGGAGTAGGGCCTGGACTTGTATTTTTATTTTTACCTTCTATATTGAGAGGGGGGTGTCTAACCTTTGTCAAAAAATCATTAAGTAGATAATTATCTGGATATAAAAGGGAGTTCAGATGATGAGTATAGCAAGTAAACAATAGACAAATTCTACTGCATGGTATTTTCTTAAGCCATTTTGCTAAAAAAACAAGCAAACTAACACATTATTCTATTTTCCTTTAGCAATGTCTAAAATACCTTGTGAATATTATGATCAATTTAGTTTAAATTATTTTGTTTAATTAAACAGAAGTTGAGCTGAGTGGCTTTTTTAATGAATGGTAGACAATACCCAAATGTGTACAACACACAGTTTTTGAAGGAATAACCATCAAAGAAAGTCAATTTGATTAATACTATATGGTCATGCACAAACAGCTTCTTTTAATTGTAAGGAAATAATAGGAATTTTGAATTCTTGGTTCCCTGAGAAGAGAGTAAAGCCACAGTGGCAACGTTAAAACACTTTTTTAAAAAAAAGTATCTACTTCATATATTCTGAAAATAATCTTAGTCTTACTTGCATGTTGCATCAGTGACACATTTATAATGAAATGAATGCTTTGCTTGTTCTAAGTAATAACTGTGAGATGGAGGTGGATGAAGGCCCAAGTGATCCTGCACAAATGGTGATACTTGTGTTGGTCTTCACAGCACCTCCAGTTGCCTATGTCAGAATGAATTTAAAGCAGGCATGCTTACTGATCAAAACTATCATCCCTGAAGGTTAATTTAGATGGAAATTGTTCTTTAATTGTAGAAGATGCAATTCATCTCAGGGAAATGCATATTAATTGTTTTTCAGGATAATATTCCATACATAATTTTGCCTGCATTATTTTTCCATATCTTTACATTATCATAGAAATAGATTTAGTATACCATGCATGTTTTTGCTTTTGTAAATTAATCAGAGTTTGTAATTGTATTTTTTTCACAAAGTTGATCCTTAAGAACAATGATCAAATACATGTATTTAAGGTTTAACATTTATTCATCACTAATTCGATTTTTAATTTTCACTTTTTTTCTCAGTTTAACTTAATGTTCTAATGTCATGTTTTTCACCAAACATTTCATTTTGTTGGAGATAATAGTACTATTTTCTATTTAGTTAGTATGTTCATGTCTTCTTTTTTTTTCTTTTTGATTTGGAGTCTCACGTTGTCCTCCAAGCTGGAATGCAGTGGCAAGCTCACAGCCACCACAGTCTCAACCTGCTGGGCTTAGACCATCCTTCCACTTCAGCCTTCCAAGTAGCTGTAACTATAGGCGTGCGCCACCATGCTCAGCTGATTTTTTTTGTTTTTTTTGTAGAGATGAGGTCTCACCAAGTTGCCCAAAATGGTCTCGAACCCTTGGTTCATGTAATCCTCTCACCTCTGCTTCCCAAAGTTCTGGGATTTTAGGCATGAGCCACTGCGCCTGCCTGGCTAGTATGCTCATTTCTATTTCTAATAATATTATGTAACTATTTTCCTCCCTGGATTCATGTCATGTTTTAAAAATTAAGAATAGAAGAAATATTTTCATTTATATAATTTGTGAATAATTGTTATTGTGTCAGTGTCAATTTTTCTATTCTTGCTATAAATTGGCAAGAAAAGTAGCTGTCATAAGTCATAAGAATCAACTAAGTGTCAATTTAGGCTATGTTTTTCAACTCTTGGGAAATTAATCTAAATAATGCAACAGGTGGAGCGTGAAGGAAAAAGCTGAAGTAGAAAACTAGTTAAAAATAAAATGCAAAGACTACATAGTTAAGGGAAATCTGTGTTTCTTTTCTTTTTTTTATTTCCATAGAGGTGTATTTTGTGAAATTAATTTTTAAAAATGTGACTCATCGCCCTACAGGGCTCATGGTAGATTCAAGTGCATCTGTCCCCTGACTTTATTGGTAAATAGAACTTACCAATTGTGCCTTGTAGAGAACATTTAGTCCACAGGGACGTGCATCAGGATGTTATTGATTAACCAGTCTTCTCTTTTTGTTTCCTTTTTATTTCCCTTACCCTAACGTTTGATTTACATCACAATTACCTGAAACATATATACCAGCTCTAGACTTCCCAGCAAAAGATAAATTAGTTCACATCTAAACAGACTCTGGATGAATACAGACTCTTCTAAAAGGAGTCATTGCGGTTTATAGTAAGTTGAAATAAATGGATTCTGACAGTAATAGATGTGACATTCTTGGCTAATAAATTTAGTTTCAGATATTATCCTAAATGGATTAAAAGGCTTGGGCAAATTTAAGAATTCTAACCTGGAACCCGCTTGCCTTATTAAAACTTAACATCTTTTAAAATTATTTTTTAAAGGTACAAGATGTGAAATAGACATAGATGAGTGTGCTTCACAACCTTGCAAGAATGGAGCCACCTGCATTGACCAACCTGGCAATTACTTCTGCCAATGTGCGCCTCCATTTAAAGGTAATGAACACCAAGGGAGAAGGAAGAGCAAACCTAATTAACTCTAAAAAGCATTTCTGTCTCGTGTCTGAACTCATTTCAACCTTCCAACAACATTATTAGCCCTTCATTTTCTTAAAGTCAAGTTCTAAAGTGACCAACCAATTATCCCTTAGGCAGAAACTAGAGTGAAATAAACTTTGTTTATATATCCACTAAAGCAGTTGAGTTTCTTATTTTTCTATTTGAAAGGTCACCAATGTAACCAAATGAAGCAATAAAAAGTAAGGAACACATTATGAGCCTAACATGTTATCATGTTACAGTTTAAATTTTTTTTTCATTTTTTTTGAAATTTTCAAGGTTTTTTTCTAAGCTAATTATTTAATCTTTGAATGTAGTTATACGTAGCTTAACTTACAGTAAGTTATTAACAGTTTATTTTTATTTGATCTCAAATTTAATGATAGCTTTTAGCTTCAGTTAAGTCGTATTTTTCCCAGAAACCAAATAAATCCCGTTTTGCTTTGTTAATATTTAAGTAAATATTAATATATTAATACATTTTATATAAATGGGTATATAGAACCTAAGTTATTGATAGTACCTCGTATTTTTTTCTAAACCATGAAATTTTAAAACTGTTCAACTAAATATAATTGATTTTTAAATTTTAAATTTAAAAAAATATATTTATTTTATTTTATTTTATTATACAGATGTGGGGTACAAGTGAGGATTAATTGCATAAGTAGGCTGCATGCAAGTGAAATTGGGCTTCTAACTGGCCGTCACTCCCCCTGGTAGCGGACCAGCTGACCTTTGTGTTGTCACATGCCTCCACCCTTCTCCCCAAAGTATCTTCTTAAAATGACATATCAAAAATATTAGAGTGTGTGTCTCAATTCAAATATTTTTCATCCATTTGAACTCACTAAGATATAGTCTTCTTGTCTTTCAAATGAAGGTAATACTCTATCTCATTTAATCAAATGTACATTAATGAGAAATGTTAAATAAAAATATTGTCTGCCAAAAAGTAATAATATCAACTGTCTAATTGTAATTTCAAATAACTTTCTAACATATATAAATCTTATAATAGGAAATATTTTATTATGTTTAAGTAGGATGCTAATACATACTTATATAATTATGCATCTTAAAAGATATTTAGGGAATAGTTTAAGTAATCCCATTAAATAAAATGCTAGACTTATTCTAAAAATGTCAAAGATTTTTCCAGCACCCGTATTTTAATTTCTAATATCGTTATTCAATAAAAGAAACCAGGGTCCTTATGATCTTGCAGAATACAGTACTAGTACATAGAATATAGCATGAAGACTCTTGTAATACCAGAGTAAGAAAGTACTCAATAAACAAAACCATGAGAATAAATAAAAGAAAACCAACAAAAGGAGCGCCCAATGACCAAAATTAGAGAGCAATTTAAGCAACAAAATATAAGAAGGTTGACTGTTAACCCAAAATATAAAATCAATACCTAAGAGTCTATAAAGATAAAAATAAATGCTTGAATAGATGGGAGATAAATATGTAAATCTTTTGTACAGAATAATTCTAAATAATTTATGCTGATACTTTGCACTTAAGGAGGTGAAACATAGCTCCTATCCCTAAATTTGGGTAGCACATAGTGTCTACCTTCCAAAGAGCACGTTATGTAAACAATGGAGTGGGGGAAAGAGTAACTTTACAGTGAAAAAGCTTTTCTCAGTCAAGTGATGAAGGTTAACATCAACAGTAATAAGTCATGTTAATAACAATAGCTTTTGATATGAAGTGATGAGAATGGCACTTTTGCTATAGTCTTCCCCCTAAAAACAGTCTAATTCAAGAAATGATCAGACAAATTCTAATTGAGAGACATTCTAAAAAAAGTACTTGATCAAATTTCTCAAAATTGTCAAGGTCATCAAAAACATGAAAAGTCTGAAAAGCTTTCAAAGCTAAGAGAAGCCTATGGAAACACAACTACTAAAAGGAATGTGATATCTTGGCTGAGATCCTGGAGCAGAAAACAAACATTAGCTTAATACTGAAGAAATACAAATAAAGTGTGGACTGTAGTTACCAATAATATATCAATATTGTTTTATTAATTGTGACAAATGTGCCATAGTAACATACTATATTAACATAGAGGAAACTTATTTTAAGGTATATAGGATCTCTTTGTACTATCTTTGCAACTATTTGGTAAATCTAAAACTATGCTAAAGCAAGAGTTTAATTAAAAATAAATGATTACAGATATATTATTTCTGAATAAAATAATTTACATTAGAGAAAAACAGAATTTGCAAAACATGAAAAGTAATTTTAGGTAATCATACATTTTTAACCTCTGTAAACTAAATGTTTTAATCAACTAATTATAATGAGGAGAATAATCCTTCAGTTAATGGCAGTGCTTTAGATCTGTATAGTACATTAAAATGTTCAATAGAATTCCACATAAATAAAACTAAAAAAGAAAAATCAAAGTTAAACTTAAAAAATACATGTGCTTAATAATGTATAATATATTTCTGGTAATTACGTCACAAAAAGAAATGTAAAGTATAAAAACACTGAACTATACAAAAACACACTTGTGACAATTTATAATTCAGTTTATATTTTTATACATCTTTTAGCTAGAAATTTGCCTTGTGTAACAGAGCCTGGCTTCTTGTTCATCTTTTTCTTTTGCTCCTGGACACATGCTTAATTATCTTGCATATGAATGAGACAGATCTTGTGACTGAATTCCAACCAATAGAAAATGAAGTTTTTATCTTTCAATCTTGTCCATAAAAATATCTCACACAATCTTACTCCTTTTTTGATCTTTATTCTTGTTGTAAGGGAGATTCCTGAAAAACTCAAGAAAACCCAGAAGATGGAACAGTATAAGTCCCTTAATTCTTATGCAAAAAGGTATCCGTAGACCAGGAACATTGTACAAAAGAAGTACATAAAAAAGATTTTATTGTACTAAGCCACTAAGACTGAAAAAGTTTGTGCTTTATAGAAATGAGCATTATTTACCCTAAGAATTACCCTTTGAATATTAAAAAAACTTGAATATCTCTTAAATTGACTTTTAAAATATTATGAATATATATAATTTTTTTAAAAAGTGCATGCACAATACAGTTGTGAGTTCAATTTCTATGCAAAAGTACAAATAATTTTCTTTTTAAAAATGTAGTAATTCTTTGGTTTGTTTTTGTTTTTTAACCTATTTTATTTTAAAGTTGTGGAGTACAATTCAGGATTAGGTATACAAGTGATCACCGTACAGGTAAAGTTTGGACTTACCATTGGTCCACACTTTGCCTGGTTTGAGATAAGCTACCCTTATTAATGTTAGGTGCCCCTGCCCTTCCTCTCCTGACAAAGAAAAATACTATTGCCAGTCCTTTTCTTATAGTATTATGGTAAATTTCAGGGTCCACTTATGAGTGAGAACATACGGTATTCAGTTCTTTGTTTCTGTGATAAATCACTGAGTATAAACTCTAAATTCATCCATGTTGCTATAAAGTCAATAATTTTATTCTTTTTTATGACTGCATAATATTCATTGTGTATATGTACCACACTTTTATTATCCAGTCCAGTTTCAGTGGGCAACACGGTTGGTTCTGTGTTTTTGCTATTGTAAATTGTGCTGCAATTTACATGCATGTGCAGGTGTTATTATTATTATTTATTTTTTAATTTTTTTGTAGAGTGATTTAAGTTCCTCCGGGTATATTCCAGGAAAAGGGAGTGCTGTATCATATGGAAGGTCAATTGCTAGTTCTTTTAGGAATCACCACACTGTTTGTCATAGAGGTTGAACTAATTTGCATTTCCATCAACAGCATAGAAGTGTTCCTTTTTCCTGCAACCTTATTAACATCGATTGTTTTTTGTTTTTTTAATGACGGCCATTCTTACTGGAGTTAGATGGCATCTCAATGTGATTTTGATTTGCATGTCTCTGATGATTAGTAAGTCTGAGCATTTTTCATGTGTCTGTTTACTGCTCAAAAATCTTCTCTTGAGAACTGTCTATTCATATCTTTTGCCCACTTTTTAATGGGGCTATTTGGTTTTTTCCTTTCGGCACATTTGAGTTCCTTGTGAATCCTGGATGTTAGGCCTCTGTCTGATATGCAGTTGGCAAATATATTTTCTCAATTTGTGGGCTGTCTTCCCACTCTCCTGATGGTTTCTTTTGCTTTACAGAAGCTTTTCAGTTTCATGAAGTCCCACTTGTCTATCTTATCTCTATGGCATTGGCTTTTGGGATTTTTTAATCAGGAATTGGTTGTCTATTCTGATTTCCATAAGGGTGTCTCCAGCATTTTCTGAGATTCTTAAAGTTTGGAGTTTTATATTTAGGTCTTTGATTCATTTAGAGTTGATTTTTATGTATGGTGATAGGTAGGGGACCTGTTTCATTCTTCTGCACATGACCAGCCAGTTTTCCCAGAACCATTTACTAAATAGATTCTCCTCTCCCCAGTGATTGTCAGTGGAGGTTTTGTCAAGTGAGTTGGTTGAGAAATTGAGGTTTTGCTTCTAGAATCTCTATTCTGTTCCATTGGCCCATATGCCTGTTCTTGTACCAGGACCAGGCTGTTTTGATTATTGTAGCCTTATAGTAAAGTTTATAGTCTACAGGTGTGATACCTCTTGCTTTGTTTCTTTTACTAAGCATTGTTTTGACTATTTGTGGTCTTTTATGTTTCCAAATGAAATTCTGTATTGCTGTTTCCGGTCTGAGAAGAATGATGTTGGTAATTTAATGGGTATTGCGTTGAATCTGTAGGTTGTCTTTGGTAGGATGGACATCTTAACAATATTGAATCTTCCAATCCATGAGCATGGAATATTTTTCAATTTCTTTGTGTCTTCTTGAATTTCTTTGAGAAGTGTTTTGTAGTTTTTGTTGTAAAGTTCTTTCACTTCTTTGGTTACGAAGATGCCAAGATATTTCTTTCTTTGTGTGTGTGTGTGTGTGTGTGTGTGTGTGTGTGTGTATGTGTATGTAGCTATTGTGAATGGCATTGTGCTTTTTATTTGACTCTCTTCCTGTTTGTTGTTGGTGTATGAGAATGTGACTGTCTTTTGCATGTTCATTTTGTACCCTGAGACATTGCCAAAGTCCTTCATCAGCGCAGGGAGGTTTTTTGATAAATTCTCTTGGATTTTCAAGGTATAGGATCAAATCATCAGCAAAAAGGGGTAACTTGATTTCTTCTTTTTTTATTTGGATACCCCTGGTTTTCTTCTCTTGTCTGATTGCTCTAGGTAAGACTTCCAACGCCACGCTGAACAGGAGAGTTGAGAGTAGGCAACCTTGTGCTTGTTCCAGTTCTCAGGAGAAATGCTACCAATTTCTGTCCATTTAGCAATGTGTTGGCTTGGGTTTATTACAGATGGCTCTTGCTGTTTTGAGTGTGTTCCCTCTATTCCTAGGTGTTAGAGGGTTTTTATCAAGAAGAGATGCTGGATTTTATCAAAAGCTTTTTCTGAATCTAATGATATAATCATGTGATTCCTATTTTTACATCTGTGGATGTATTTAATTACATTTATGGTCTTAGAGATGTTGAACCAGTCCTGCATCCCGGGAATGAAGCCTATATGGTCATGTTGGATGATTTTTGAGAGGTGTTGTTGGATCAGATTTGCTGTATCTTATTGAAAATTTTTGCATCTATGTTCATCAAGGATATTTGCCTGTAGTTCTCTTTTTTGTTGGATCTTTACCTGGTTTAGATATCAATGTGATGTTAGCTTCATAAAATAATTTGGGGAGAGTTCCGTCTTTCAATCAATTTTTGACTAAAATGTTCTGAGCCTGTTAGTAATTTCACCACATTTTCAAAAAAATGCATATAAAATGTAACTCTAACACAACAAATCAAATCATAAGATTAAGTTAATAACTATTTAGTTGATTCAGTAATTTGATAAGATTACTTATTTGGAATTTAATACATACAGATTAGAAAAATATATTCTGTAAAAGAAACCGTAGGCCCTTCCCTATTTTGTACCTCTCATAAACACAAATCTATCATGCATTTGTATATTGTGAATGACTGCTTCAGTCAAAGCCTCAAAGTATATGTCATTTTTGCTTGCAAAGCCTAAATTATTTATTATCTGGCCTTCTATGAAAAGCAATTGCTGACCCCTCTTATAGAAAATGCTCAAACCATAACGTATTTTTGAAGCTGACTGTGGCTTTCTATTTGTATAGTCCAAGTTTTACCTATCATGTCTTTATTTGCATTAACATATATTTTGATAAAGTGATGTTTATCATCTTCCTTTTTATAAGAAATAGATAGCTGTATCCCATTGTACAAGATTGAATTCATACTTCTTTCCTTTTGTGTAAAATTTATATTAGAAAATATATACATATAAATTAATACATTTACGCATTTATATGAAAATTTAAGAATATGTATTGTCACTGTCTACTAAATATGAATGTGAATTTGTAAGATAAGTTACTTTGAGTGTTTTTTTAGAAATTTATCCTAATCAAACATTTGCCATTTTTACAGGTTATGTTTCATTGCTAGTTATAATTTAAAAAGCATATACTAGAAAAAAGAATTTAACCAGAGTGGGAATTTTGATTATATAGTCCATTTATGGGACAATAGAAAATAATTAGAAAAATATTTGTGTAATTACTTCTGTAGAGCTAAATAATGCAGTGTTTTTATGCAAGCTAGTTTCTAGTATAATAATTACAGATCCTCCACAAACAGCATAGCTTTCACACATAATGTTATTAATGCTATGTATCTTTTGTGATATCTGTAGAATCATCTCTCCTTCTTTTTTATAAACAGCAAATAAATATGGAAAATAATACAATTACTATTTTATTATTGTATTGTCTCTTAATACAATACTTTGTCCATGAAGTGTTCATCCATTGGAGTTAGCAAGTGGCTCGTTGTTATTTAATCTGGGATCCTTTCTAAATTCTGGTCTTAGAGACTTAACCTAGCAAATACATTTTTTTCTTTATTTTAAAGATGTGGGATACAATTCAGGATTAGGTATACAAATGTTCATTATGCAGGTTTCCTTGTTGATGAGGTACGCCCCTCTTTCCCCTGGCAATTTCCCTCAACAGCCAATCCTATGACTTTCCCTGGTGGTTTCCCACTACTACCAATCCCTTTTTTATGGTATTATGATAATTGTTCAAGGTCTGCTTCTGAGTGAGAATATATGGTATTCTGTTCTTTGTTTCTGTGATAAATCACTTAGTATGATAGACACTAAATTCATCTAAGTTGCTGCAAAGTCCATATGTTTGTCTTTCTTTATGGCTGCATAATATTCCATTGTGTATATGTACCACATTTTTAAATCCAGTCCAGCTTTCATGGGTAGCATGGGTGGTTCCACATTTTTGCTATTGTGAATAGAGCTGAGACAAGCATGCATGTGCTGGTATCTTTTTTGGTAGAATGACTTGAGTTCCTCTGGGTATATTCCCAAAAGGGGGATTTCTGGGTCATATGGAAGGTCAATTTCTAGTTCTTTTAGAAATCATCACATTGTCTTCCAAAGAGGTTGCACTAGTTTGCATTCCCACCAGCAGAGTAGAAGCATTCCTTTAACTCTGCATTCTTGCCAGCCAGCATCTGTTGTTGTTTGTTTTATTAATGATGGCCATTCTTACTAGGATTAGGTGGTATCTCAATGTGGTTTTGATTTGCATTTCTCTGATGATGAGTGAGTCTGAGAACTTTTTCATGTGTCTGTTGGCTG
>CAUYQG010180719.1:0-25770 GCA_963574415.1 Tarsius wallacei | reverse complement strand
TTGCTCTGTGATGAGCAAGCCAAAGCACTTTCCTGCCCAGTTTTCAAGATGGTGGCAGGCTGCATTTTTTGTCTTCTCCAGTGGGGTGCTGCCTCTGGGCTCTCTGGCTGTGCTCCCTCTGCAGCCCTTGCTGCCAGTGTCCAGCCAGGTGCTGTGGTGGTAAGGCAGAACCTGGAGCCGGCAGTCACTCTCGGCAGCTTCTTCCCAAGGACTCTGTTGATTTTTTGTTTCTTTTTTTTTCTTTTTGAGTTGGAGTCTCACTCTGTCACCCAGACTGGAGTGCAGTGGCACGCTCCCTGCCACCATAGCCTCGACCTGCTGGGCTCTGGTAATCCTTCTGTCTCAGCCTTCCAAGGAGCGGGAACTACAGGCGTGTGCTACCATGCCCTGTTAACTTTTGATTTTATTTATTTATTTATTTATTATTATTTTTATTTATTTATTTGAGTTGGAGTCTCACTCTGTCACCCATACTGGAGTGCAGTGGCTGCTCCTGGCCACTGCAGCCTCGACCTGCTAGGCTCAGGCGATCCTTCCGCCTCAGCCTTCCAAGTAGCTGGAACTATAGGCGTGTACTACCACGCCCGACTAATTTTTTTATTTATTGTAGAGATGAGGTCTCGCCAAGCTGCCCAGGCGGGTCTCGAGCCCATGGGCTCAGACAATCTACTCACCTTAGCCTCCCAAAGCACTGGGATTACAGGCTGAGCCGCCGAGCCTGGCTAATTTTTGATTTATTGTATAGATGAGGTCTCGCCAAGTTGCCCAGGTAGTTCTCGAACCCTTGGGCTCAGGCAATTCACTCGCCCAAAGTGCTGAGATTGCAGGCTGAGCCATCTAGCCTGACTGATTTTTTTTTTTTTTGAATCAGAGTCTCACCCCGTCCCCCAGGTTAGAGTGCAGTGTTGATATTTTTAAAAATGGCATTTGGCTTCTGTGCCCCAGGAAGTGCGAGGGAACAAGCAGAGCAGCTGCAGCACCAGCTGCTTCACCAGGAGAGCCCTGGACACTTGCTTCCGAGTCCTCACTTATTCAGCTACTCACATGCCCACTTATTCACAGGCATGTACACAAAATTTTCCATACACTCACTCACACTGGGACTCACTCAGTCCAGCGGGCTCTGGCGCCATCTTCTCAAATTCTCTCCCATTTGTTTATCTTCCTTGGAGAAATATCTGTTTTTATCCTCTGCCCATTTTTAAATGGACTTTGTATGTTTTAGATGACAGTTCCTTGTCGACTTTTTTTTTGAGTCGGAGTCTCCGTCTTCCAGGCTGGAGTACAGTGGCATGCTCATGGCCACCCCACTGTCGACTTGCTGGGCTCAGGCAGTTCTCCCGCCTTAGCCTTCCAAGTAGCCAGAACTACAGGTGTGGACTACCATGCCCAGCTAATTTTTTCATTTATTGTAGAGACGAAGTCTGGTCTTGAACCCGTGGGCTCAGGCAATCCTCTTTCCTGGGCCTCCCAAAGTGCTGGGATTACAAGCTTGAGCCACTGCACCCAGCCTGTCAGACTTTTGATTTGCAAAAATTTTCTTCCATTCTGAGCTGTCCCTTTGCTTTCTTGATGGTATTCTGTGAAGCACAAGTTTTATTTTGATGATGTCCAGTTTTTTTCTATTGTTGCCTATACTTTTGATGACATAGCTAAGTCATTGCCTAATCCAAGATTTATTCCTGTTTTCTTCCAAGAGTGTTTTTTGTTGTTGTGTTTTTTAAAAAAAAAATAAATTTAGCTCTTACATTTAGATCTTTGATGCATACGAAGTAATTTTTTAAAATACAGTGTGAGATAGAGGTTCAAATTATTTCTTTGCATGTAGATATCCAATGTCCTGTGACCATCTGTGGACTATAACAAGCATTTCTTGCTTTTGCAGTTTTTAAAGGAGTAAGGTGAAAAATTGGAGTGGTAGTTTGCAAAAGTTTAGATGTTTTCTTGGTAGCAGGAGACTTTAGACTGACGAGTAATAAGCAAGCATTGACAAGAACAAGATTAAAGATAAAAAGGGAGGTAATAATTGCTGGAGTAAGGCATGTCGAGTTAGAAAGGGTAGATAAAAAGTCTGTCTCTGTAAGGCTGAAGGACAGTGATTCCATCAAAGTACAAGAGAAAAAGATAAGAATATATACTTAAACATTGTTGGTAGCAGGGAGGGAAGTTGAAGATATCAGAAGCTAAGTTCTCTGTGGGTAATAATAAGTTCCAGGAAGGAATAGGAACAATTATCTTACCAAGATGTTTTTACTTTGAAGCCTTATTAGAACACTTGCCAATTTTGCATTGCAATTACCTATAAAAATTAAGTCAGTAGTTGGTTGGTTGCTTGTAAAGTTAAAAAATCCATCAAGGCAGAAAAGATAGGTATTTTGAAATACTGGATTAGTTCTACCAGGAACTTGATCAGAATTAGGAAAAAAAAATAGATTTATCTTTACAATAAAAACATTCTTTGATTCTTCCCATTTCTGCTACACTGAAGAATTCTACTCAGCCAGTCTGATAAATTTGCAAGAGATCACAAAACAAATAATTTTGGTAAAATAGGATAAATTTTGGATTTGTTCTAAGAAGTCTTTAGGATTCATTCAGTAAATATTTATTGTATCCAATACTATGTACTATGTGCCAGCTTTGTAGGTTCTTTTGATACAATGGTGAATAAAAACAGGCAAGATTTATATGTATTTGGAAATAGTAGTCAAATGAAGGTACCTCACCTTGCTCAAATGGCACTCAAATGATATAATGTAAAATTATTACTGTGATAAATGCTATAAAGGAAGGATACATAGGACTGTAAAAGCATATCAGGGACAACTGCCTTCTCTACTTCCAGGTGCTCAGAGGTGACTTCTCCCTGATGTGTTTCAGGCTGCAGGCAGTTGCCAACTCCAAGATTCTTGGAGGGCTGTGAGTAACCCAGGAAGGTTCTGGGTAATTAACTGCCACCACCCTCGTCCTCCTGACCACCAGTCTGATTTCTTTAGTAGCATCAGGCAGGCACCTGTCAAAGTCACTTTTATTGTATTATAAGCTTGGTTACTTTTGTGCAGAGCATCTTACTTCTTCATATCAAAGAAAATGTTAAAAGAGTACAAGCGTGATGGCTCATGTCTGTACTCCCAGCACTTTGGGAAGCTGAGGCAAGAGGATCGCTTGAGGCCAGGAGTTTGAGATCAACCTGGGCAACATAGAGACTCTGTCTTTAAAAAAAATGTTTTTAATTAAAAGAAAAAAAAGTAGCTTTGTGTAGTGGTGCATATCTCAAGTGTCTGAGGTGGGAGGATTACTTAAGCCCAGGAGTTCCAGGTTACAGTGGGCTGTGATAGCACTACTGCATTCCATCCTGGGCAATAGAGTGAAACTCTGTCTCTGGAAGAAGAAAGACAAATAAAATGTTAAGAATACCTGCAAGGCTGGTCACGGTGGCTCAGCCTGTAATCCCAGCATTTTGGGAGGCAGAGGCGAGAGGATTGCCTGAGCCTGGGGTTCAAAACCAGTCTGGGCAACTTGGTGAGACCTCGTCTCTACAGTAAACCACAAAAACTAACCTGGCGTGGTGGTGTGCGTCTATAGTTCCAGCTACTTGGAAGACTGAAGCAGGAGGATTGCCAGCACCCAGGTTGAGGCTGTGGTGGCTGTGAGCTTGCCACTGTACCCCAGCCTGGGTGACAAAGAGTGAGACTCCAACACAAAAACAACAACAACAACAAAACTTGCAGACAAAGATACGTCTTTCCTCTTGAAAGAAGAGGAATACCAGCAGGACATTAGTCCTTTGTGAAAAGAGGCTGATGCTGATTCCCACACCAGGATGGGGCTGTTCTGATCTCTGCAATGGAGCAGATGAGTGCTAAAGATGACCCAAACTATGGTATATGTCCCTGGCAGGTGTCTCTGGGACAGAAAGGCTATGGTGTTGAAATGGCTACAGGGTTACGTGTGAACAGCAGCATATCACAGAGTTATCTGAATATGTAATTTCTGCATTCAGGAAATGAAAGGAGGCCAGAATGGAGGTATATATCTATTCTTCATGGAGTGCAGAGGCACAGAAACTATTATTTGTGCATTCTGCAGAGGGAGATATTCTTGAACTTGTTGATGATTAGTTTGATACGGACATTGGGCACAAAGTAGAGCATGAGAGTTACTGAAAGATTGTAAACAGCATTGGGTGTCCGAGGAGCATCGTTCTATTTCTGACTGGCGTTACTCTAGTGCTAACAGGGCTGCTGAGAAGGAAGCTGTGCATGTAGCTGGGGTGATGAGGCAGGACTATGTGGGACTAACATGAAGAGAACAGTCTCATGTATTCTTCAGCGAACTGTATCCACCTCTTCAACCTTGAGAAGGATTTCTGAGGAAGACTAGACTGTTCCTCAGAGTTGTTCCTATAGTCTAGTTTTTTTTTTTAAATCGGAGTCTCACTCTGTCACCCAGGCTGGAGTGCAGTGTACACTTTCACGGCCACCACAACCTCGACCTGCTGGGCTCAGGCAATCCTCCTGCCTCAGCCTTCCAAGTCACTGGAATCATAGGCACACACCACCGCACCTGGCTAATTTTTTAATTTATTGTAGAGATGATGTCTCGCCAAGTTGCCTGGGCTGGTCTCAAACCTCTGGGCTCGGGCAATACTCACCTCTGCCTCCCAAATTGCTGGGATTACAGGCATAGCCACCATACCCAGCCTAGTTTTATTCTAATGGTAAAAGTAACTTACTTTAAAAATACATGTACTGTCATCCCTCAGTATACATGGGGGATTGGGATCCTCTGCCTATACCAAAATCCACACATACTCACATCCCAAAATTGGCCCTGCGAAAGCCGCCTATATGAAAAGTTGACCCTCCCTATATGTGGCTTTTGCATCCCAAGACCATTGTATTTTCAATCCACATTTGGTTTAAAAGAAATTGGCGTATAACTGGATTCACACAGTTCAAACTCATGTCGTTCAAGGGTCAAGTATGTATACGCACATTTGTATGCAAGTGTATGTATATGTTCAGATTACCTTCCGCAGGTATATAAGTGGAAAAAATTGTTTAGTGAAGTGGAAACTAATTTTAAAATCTATTACCTGTGTATGTAGAAATTATTTGAAATTACAACACTAAGCCCTTATTGAGGACAAAGTATAGTCAGTAGAAGAAAGTACTCTAGCAACCATGATGGAATGTTTCATGTTTATGAGGTCATGTGCCAAAATGGAAAGCTAGTTTTGAAAAGCTACTCAGAAACCTTGCTATTTAAAAACTAAAAATATTTCAAAGGACTGCACCTAATCATAATTAATTTTTAATAAAATGAAACTTAGAAAGTTACAACAACTGCATTTCACTATATTTCCCTTTAGTATACGAAAGACAAAGGTATGTGCTTGTACTCAAAAAGAAAGCAAAACTGGGAAAGAGAATTTACTTCAGTCTTGAACAATTAATTACATGTTGTTATTTAAGAAGAAACTTGCAAATAATCATGGCACCCCCAGCAAATGATTGCTGGGGGTATATTGATGTAACAGCTAAAATAGAGATGTGATTCTTTTTTTTTTTTTTGAGTTGGAGTCTCACTTTGTCACCTAGACTGGCCTCAACCTGCTGGGCTTCGGCGATTGTTCCGCCTCAGCCTTCCAAGTAGCTGGAACTACAGGCACGCGCTACCATACCCGGCAAATTTTTGACTTATTGTAGAGATGAGGTCTCACCAAGTTGCCCAGGCAGGTCTTGAACCCGCGGGCTCAGGCAGTCCACTCACCTTGGCCTCCCAAAGTGCTGGGATTACAGGCTGAGCCACCGAGCCCGGCCGAGATATGATTCTTAATGTTTCATAAGACAATCCTAATGATGCCAGTTGTTGTTATAGATTTGAGAAATTATGTTATTTACTATTTTAAAAATGATTTTACCGAAGTCAGTCTAAGATCAAAAAAGACCCATATATATTTTTTTCTTTGAAATGGATGTGAGAAATTGTATAACAGTATTATTTATCTTGGTTTAAATCTAATAGGAAATCATGTCAATTTCATGTTATGATTAGTGATCCTTCTTCTCTGCCTCCTCCTTATCCTTAAAAAAGTATGTGTGTGTGTGTGTGTGTGTGTGTGTGTGTTGATTTAGTCTGGCAGGGGTAAGGGTTAAGGAAGTCTTCTGTAAAGAAGTGCTAACTAGGGTGAGATCCAAAGCATTACTTAGAGGAAACATGTTCTTGAAGGAAGTGTTGGTTGACCCTAAGAGGGAGGCAGAATATTGTGGTGGAGACCATAAAAGTGACTGGGACAAACTAACAAGAGACACTGAAGGGGAATACCTGGAAAATGAGTGTTTGAGGAAGAGAGTTTCCAGAAGGATGAATGTTGTCACATGTTACCAAAGAAACACATGCAATGAGAATTGGAAGATATCATTAGGTTTAGTAGCACAGTAGGGTTGTGGGTAATGTTAGCAAGAGCAATTTTGATGGAGTGATAAGGGACAAAAAAGCTAGATTAGAATGGGTTCAGAGATGAGAGGTCTGAAAAAGTTGACTTAAAAGAGGAAAGAGAAAGAAGTTGGTAGGTGGAGGGAGAAAGAGACTTAAAGGGAAATAATTTTTAATTTGTATGTATTAGTAGAAGATACATCAGCCTAGTAAGCTGTGGGAATGATTTTTAAGAGAGGAAAGTTGATTATACAAAGGAGGACCCCCCAAAAATGGAATTATCTTTTGGAGGGCAGGCCCATTGTATGTAGCACAGGCTTCCACCATTAGGTAAGTGTTCTAGGAACCCATCCACATCAATGTACCAGCTAGTGTTGTTGTGAGAGGCTGGGTTCAGTGTCAGTGAATTTTTTTTTTTTTTTTTGAGATTCTTTAGCACATTTGCTCATTTCATGATGAGTGATTTACAAGCATACTTGCCCACACCACACTAAGTTAAGCAGTTTTTGACTAAAAATGACATGATCCTTAACCTCCACCCTCTCTATTTACCTGATCTTGCCCTGAGTGATTTTTTTGTTGTTGTTTCCCTGGATGAAAAAAATCCTCAAAGGGAAACGTTTTGCTGATTTGGAAGAGATGAAACAAAATGCAGCAGGCGCACTAGAAGTCATAAAGGTTTATTGTCCTATATATTACGGCTTTTAAATAATAGCTGTTAGTCTTCGTGTAATGAAACAGTATCAGTAAAATTAATATTTTTTTCTTGTTCTTAGTGCCTGGCTTTCTGGCTATGAAAACCCTGTGGTGTCTCGAATTAATATGAGAATACAAGACCTAACAGGACTAGATGTTTCTACAGCAGAAGAATTACAGGTAGGTAATCACATTATCTTTAAGTTATTTTTACACTTTGAGAGATGCTTCAGATGAGACTTTTTGACACTAAACAAGCAATACTCAATTTGCCTGATAGTTCGGGACTGTAAAAAGTGAGCCTGTAAACTGAAACATGCAGTGACAATGGGAGAAATTATTCTGTGACTTTTACATTTTTTTTGTCAAAACATGAAAAACTGACTGTCGAGTATAATTGTATAGGGAAGTGAAAAATATGTGTAATAACATTTACTAAGGATACTGTCATTTTTTTTTTTCCATTCCCTAAGCCTTAATCTATCTGCCTGGTGACCAGGGTGGTGAATTTTAAAAAATAATTCGTTTTCTTTTCTTTCTTTTTTTTTTTTTGAGTCTAGGTCTTACTCTGTCACTCAGACTGGAGTCTGGAGTACAGTGGCACAGTTGTGATTCACTGTAGCCTCAAACTCCTGAGTTCAGGTAATGCTTCTGCTTCAGCCTCCTGAGTAGCTGGGACTACAGGTGCATGTGTGGCACCATGCCAGCTAATTTTATTTCTTTTTTTTTTTTTTGTAGAAACAAAGTCTCATTATGTTGCCTAGGCTGCTTTTTTATTTTTAAACAGTTTTATTTGTAATAATGAGTCAAATGACTACTTTTTTCCATCATTTCTCTTTTTTTACTGTTATTTTTATGGCTATAATTCATTTGCCATAAAAAGCAGCTGTCCCCAAATAATTCTTCTCCACTCCATCAAATTCACAACTTGATTCAAAATATCTTTAGAAACAGGCATGTATATTAATGTTAGTTATAATGAATAAACATGAAATCATATATAATAATCTCATTTAATTTCAATAATAAAAAATAAGCATATGCTCATAAACCAGAGAAGATAAAGAGCTTAGGTTTCAACTATATCAGGCATTGTTTACTATTTCTCAGTATCTTCCTGTAGAGAAATATTTTTAAAACTATTTCTGAGTCCCATTTTCTGAATTGTTGAAATTATCAAAATGTGCACTCAAAAAGCCAGTACTTCACCATAGTCTTCTAGTTGCAAAATTTTTAGACAAATGCACTGAATAGGCACCTCATAAGTTAATAAGATAATTAGAAGATGATATACATTTACTTCTTTTCTTTTCTTAATTTTTTTTTGGAGAGATAAGGTCTTGCTCTGTCGCCCAGGCTGGTGCCATCCTAGGCTCAAGTAACCCTCCCATCTTAGCCTCCTATGTAGCTAGAACTACAGGTGTGTGCCACCATACCTGGCTAATTAAAAGAAATTTTTTTTTTTTGTAGAAATGGTGTCTCACTATGTTGCCCAGGCTATTCTCAAACTTGTGAACTCAAGCAATTTTCCTGTCCTGGCCTCTTAAGGTGCTGGGCATTTGCTTTTCAACTTTAAATAATAACCTCAATTTATCAGAAGACCAAAATGTATTCCTACTTAAAGCTAGCCAATTCTCTTTTTTAGTTAATTTTTTAAAAATCGTGTGTGTTATGTATATTTTACACAGATATGGTCTGATGCTATCCAACTCCAGGTACTCTACTTTGTCAAAATACATGGTCTTTTCCTTTTGTTTTCATTAACACATAATAATTGTACATATTTATAGGGTATATGTGATATTTTGATAACATGCATGCAGTGTGTAATGATCACATCAGAGTAATTAAGATATCTGTTATCTCAAATATTTATCTTTTCTTTCTGTTAGAAACATTTCAGATATTCTCTTCTGACTATTTTGAAATATACGGTAAATTATCATTAACTATAGTCACTCTACTGTACTATTGAACACTAGAACTTTTCCTCCTATCTAACTGTATTTTTTATATCTATTAACCAACCTTTCTTCCTCCCCCTCCCCACCCAACCTTCCCAACCTCTAATAGTCATCATTCTACTCTATCCCCATGAGATAAACTTTTTTAGCTCTCACATATGAGTGAGAACATGCAGTATTTTTCTTTCTGTGCTGGGCTTATTTCACTTAACATAATGACCTCCACTTCTATCTATTTATGTTGCTGCAAATCACAGGATTACATTCTTTTTTTTTTTTTTTGAGTTGGAGTCTCACTGTTGCCCAGGCTGGAGTACAGTGGCACACACAGCCTCCACCTGCTGGGCTTAGGTGATCCTTCCGCCTCAGCCTTCCAAGTAGCTGGAATTACAGGCATGTGCCACCGTATCCGGCTATGGATTACATTCTTTATAGCTGAATAATATTCCATTGTGTGTGTATTCCACATTTTCTTTCCTTTTTTTCTTCAAAGTTTTCAAACAAAGTTTATTAGAGAAAGAAGGAAAAAAAGAAATGGAGACATGCCAGAGTTCACATGGGCAAAAGAAACCACCTATACCACATTTTCTTTATCAATTTATCTGTCGATGGACACTTGGATTAATTCCATATCTTGGCTGTTGTGAATCATGTTGCAGTAAACATGGGATAGCGCTGTCATACTGATTTGCTTTCCTTTGGATATATACTTAGCAGTGGGATTGCTGGGTCATAAGGTAGATCTATTTTTAGTTTTTTGAGGAAGCTCCATAGTGTTTTCTATAGTGGTTTTATTAATTTACTGTGTAGAAGCTTTTTAGCTTGATATAATCCCCTATGTCTAGTATTGCTTCTGTTGCCTGGTCTTTTGAGGTTTTACTAAAAAAATATTTGCCCAGACCAATCTCCTAGAGTGCTTCCCTAATATGTTCTTCGAGTTGTTTCATAATTTCAGGTATTACATTTAATTGTTTAATCCATTTTGCTTTGATATTTGCAAATGGTGAGAGATAGGTCTAGTTTCATTTTTCTGCATATGGATATTCAGTTTTCCCTTCACCACTTATTAAAGACTGTTTATTCCTCACTGAATGTTGTTGGTGCCTTTGTTGGAAATCAGCTGGCTGTAAGTGTATGGATTTATTCCTGGATTCTCTGTTCTGTTCTCTTGGTCTGTGTATCTGTTTTTATGTTAGTACCATGCTGTTTTGTTCACTGTAGCTTTGTGCTAAATTTAGAAGTCAGGTAGTATGATGTATCCAGCTTTGTTCTTTTTGCTCAGGATTGCTTTGGCCATTCGGGGTCTTCTGTGGTTGCATATGAACTTCTGTTTCTGTGAATAATGCCATTGTTATTTTGATAGGGATTACATTGAACCTGTAGATTGCTTTTGGTAATATGGTCAATGATCATTTCCATAGTGTTAATTTATCCAATCCATGAGCATGAGATGTGTTTCCATTTTCTGGTTTCCATTTAAATTTCTTTCATCAGTATTTTCTGGTTTTCCTTTTAGAGATCTTTCATCTCTTGTTTAAATTTATTTCTAGTTTGTTTATTTTTTTTTTGATAGCTCTTGTAAGTGAAGTTGCTTTCTTGATTTCTTTTTCAGCTAGTACATTGCTGGTGTGTTAAAACACTACTGATTTTGTGGGTTAATTTTGTATTCTTCAGCTTTACTGAATTGATCAGTTCTGAGTGTCCTTTGGAGAATTTTTAGAGTTTTCTACATATAAAATCATGTCATCTGCAAACAAACAATTTTACTTTCTCCTTTCCAATTTGGATGTTCTTTATTTCTTTCTCTTGTCTAATAACTCTAGTTATTACTATGTTAAATAAGAGTGGTAGGATAGATATCCTTATATTGTTCTGCTTCTTAGAGGAAAAGCTTTTTAGCTTTTTCCCATTCGATAAGATGTTAGCTATGGGTTTGTCATATATGGCCTTAATTCTTTTGAGGTAAGCTCCTATTCCTTAGTTTTTTAGGTTTTTTTTTTTAATCATGAAAGGATGTTGAATTTTATCAAATGCCATTTCTATTAAAATGATCATATGGATTTTTGCATTCATTCTGTTAATGTGTTGTATCCTGCTTATTGATTTGCTTACATTGAACCATCCTTGCATCCTTTGTATAAATCTCACTTGATCATAGTACATTATCTTTTTAATAGGCTATGAATTCAGTTTGCTAGTATTTTGTTGAGAGTTTTTATATCTATGTTCATCAGGGATATGGGCCTTTAGTTTTCTTATTTTGTTGTATGTTTGTCTGGTTTTGGTATCAGGATATTGCTGGCCTCATAGAATGAGTTAGGAAGAATTCTCTTTGCTTCATTTTTTAAAAATAGTTTGAGAAAAATTGGTTTTAATTCTTCATTAAAGATTCATAGAATTCACCGGTGAAACCATCAGGTCCTGAGCTTTTCTTTTTTGAGAGACTTTATATTACTGATTCAGTGTCATTACTTGCAATTTATATATTCAGATTTTCTATTTATATGTTTAGGCGTTTATCCATTTTTGTGAGGCTTTCCAATTTGTTGGCATATAGTTGTTTGCAGTAATTTATAATTTATCCTTTGTATTTCTTTGGTATCAGTTGTAATGTTTTCTTTTTTCTTTCTGATTTAATTTATGTGGTTTCTCTGTCTGTCTGTCTCTCTCGTCAGTTCTAGCTCATGGTTTGTCATTTTTATCTTTTAAAAAAGTCAACTTTTTGCTGGGCTTGGTGGCTCAGTCTGTAATCCCAGCACTTTGGGAAGCCGAAGCGAGTGGATTGCCTGAGCCCGTGGGTTTGAGACCAGCCCAAGCAACTTGGTGAGACCTCATCTCTACAATAAATCAAAAAAAGTAGCCGGGCATGGTAGCGGGCGCCTGTAGTTCCAGCTCCTTGGAAGGCTGATGTCGACACTGGGGTGACCATGAGCGTGCCACTGCATTCTAGCCTGGGCGACTGAGTGAGACTCCAACTCAAAAAAACCAAAAAAATCAACTTTTAATTTCACCTATCTTTTGTAATTTTTTTTGTCTCAATTTTGTTTATTTCTGATCTGATCTTTATTATTTCCTTCCTTCTACTAATTTGGGGTTTGGTTTGTTTGCCTTTTTTGGTTCCTTGAGATGCATTGTTAGGTTGTTTATTTGAAATCTTTTTACCTTTGATGTAGGTGTTTATTGCTCTAAACGTCCCTCTTTGTCCTTCTTTTGTTGTATGCTGTGTTTCTATTTTCATGTTTCAAGAAATATTTTAGTTTCCTTCTTAATTTCTTCATTGACAAATTGGTCATTCAGGAGCATATTGTTTAAGTTTTGTGTATTTTTATAGTTTCAAAAATTGCTATTGCTGGGTTCAGTGATTCAAGCTTGTAATCCAAGCACTTTGGGAGGCTGAGGCAAGAGGTTCGCCTGAGTCCAGGGGTTCAAGACCAACCTGGGGAACTTGGTGAGATCTTGTCTCTACAATAAATAAAAAAATTAGCCTGGTGTGGTGGTATGTGTCTGTAGTTCCAGCTACTTGGAAGGCTGAGGCAGAAGGATCGCCTGAGCCCAGCAGATCAAGGCTACGGTGTCCATGAGTGTGTCACTGCACTCCAGCCTGGGCGACAGAGTGAGACTCCAATTAAAAAAAAAAAGTTGCTATTGTTATTGATTTCTTGTTTTAGTCCATTGTGGTCAGAAAAAATACTTGCAATAATTTCAGTTCTTTTAAATTTGTTGAGACTTGTTTTGTATTCTAATGTGCTGACAAAATGAATGTGTATTATGAAGCAGTTAAATACAATGTTCAGTAAATGTCTGTTGTGTTCATTTGGTCTTAAGTGCTGTTTAAATCCAGTTTCTTTGTTGATTTTTTGTCTAGATGATCTGTCCAGTGCTGAGTCAGATGTTACAGTCCCCAACTATTATTGTATTGGAGTTTCTCTCTTTTAGTATTTGCTTTATATAGCAGGGTACTTTGGTGTTGGGTGCATATACATTTATAATTTTTTTCTTTCAGTCAAGGACTCACTCTGTCACTTAGGCCCAAACAAGTGCAATGACCCAATCACTGCTGACAGCAGCCTCAACTCCTTGGGCTCAGGTGATCCTTCCACCTCAGCCTCCTGAGTAGCTAGGGAGTACAGGCATGAGCCACCACACCCAGCTATTTTTTTTATTTTTATTTTTAGAGATGAGGTCTTGTTATGTTGCGCAGGCTGGTCTCGAACTCTTGGGCCCAAGCAATCTTCTTGCTTTGGCCTCCCAAAGTGCTTGGATTACAGGTGTGAGCTACTGCACCCAGCCTATATCTATGTAGTAACAATTATATATCTTCTTGCTGAATTGATTCATTTTTACTATGTAATGATCTTCTTTGTTTCTTTTTTATGGGTTTTAACTTTGTAAAGTCTGTTTTGTCTGATATAAATATAGCTATTCTTGCTCTCTTTTGGTTTCTGTTTGTGTAGAATATCTCGTTTTATCTCTTCATGTTCTTTTTTTTAGAAGTGAGTTTCTTGTAGGCAGCATATAGTTGGATCTTTTTTTTATATATATCCAGTCAGTCCATATTTTTAAAGTGGGGGATTTAATGTGTTTACATTCCAGGTTATTGTTGATAGGTGAGGACTTACTTCTGACATTTTGATAATTGCTTTTTGGTTGTTTTGTGTATCCTTTGTTCCTTTCTTTCTCTCTTGTTTATCATTGGCAGTTTGGTGATTTTCGGTAGTGATAAGGTTTGCTTCTGTTTTCTTTTGCCTTTATGAATTGGCTCTATCAGTAAGTTATACTTTTGTGTGTTTTCATGATGGTAATTATTGTCTTTTCACTACCATATGCAGGATTCCCTTGAGCAATTTTTGTAAAGCTAGTCTGTTGTTGATGAATTACCTGTTTTTGCTTGTCTGGGAAAGACTGTTTCCTTTTTTTGGACAGAAGCTTGTTTTGTTGCACTGGTTGGAGTGCAGTGATATCATAGCTCATTGTAGCCTCAAACTTCTGGGCTCCAGCAATCCTCCCAGCTCAGCCCCTCTATTTCTTCCTCATTTCTTTTTTTATTTTAAAGTTGTAGGGTAAAAGTCAGGATTGTGTACATAGGTCGTTTAGGTACAGGTGAAGTTTGGGGCCTTGCATTGGACCTCACTTCATTTGGATTAGAATCAGGCACACTTATTGATGTTATGTGTCTTCCCCGCCCCATCAGTACCCCGCTACTGCCAATTCCTTTTTTTAGTATTATGATAGGTGTTCAGGGTCCACTTATGAGTGAAAACATGTGGTACTCAATTCTTTGTTTCTGTGATAGATCACTAAGTATGATAGACTCCAAATCCATCCAAGTTGCTGCGAAGTCCATAATTTTGTCCTTCTTTATGACTGCATAATATTCCATCATGTATATGTACCACATTTTTTTAATCCAGTCCAGTTTCGCTGGGCAGCATGGTTGGTTCTATGTTTTTGCTATTATGAATAGTGCTGCAATAAACATGCATGCACAGGCATCTATTTTGTAGAATGATTTGAATTCCTCTAGCTTCTTCCTCATTTCTAAAGGATAACTTTGCTGGATATAGTATTTTTGTCTGACAATTTTTTCTCTCAGTACATTGGATATATCATTCCCTTTTATCCTGACCTGTAATGGGGATTCTTTAATATGTGACCTGACACTTTCCTTTTGCTATTTTTAGAATTATCTCTTTGTCTTTAACTTTTGACACTTTAGCTGTAATGTGCTTTGGGAAGGCTCTTTTTGAGTTTAATCTATTTGAGGACTTGTGAACCTCCTGGGTTTGAATGTTCATATTTCTCCCCAAACTTGGAAACTCTCAACTATTGTTAAACAGGTTTCCTATGCCTTTTTCATCTCTTCTCCTTTTGGCACCTCCATAATACAAATATTTGTTCACTTAATGATGTCCCATAAGTCTTGTAGGTGTCCTTTACTCTTTTTTCAGTCTTCCTTTCTTTCTTTCTCTTTTGTCTTTAACTGAGTAATTTCAAACAACTTCAAGTTCAGAGATTTTTTTTCTTCTGCTTGATGAAGTCTACTTGATACCTATTGTATTTTTTATTTTATTCATTGAACTCTTCAGCTGTAGAATTTTTAAGTTCTTTTCTATAACATCTTTGTTGAATTTCTTGTTCATTTCATGAATGGTTTCCCTAATTTTATTTATCTGTATGTATTTTTGTGTATCTCTGAGTTTCCTTAAGACCATTTAAAAAAATTTTTTTTTGGCAGTTCATTGATTTCTTTTTCATTAGGGCCTGTAATTAGAGAGTTAACATGTTTACTGCTTTTTTATGTTTCTTATGTCCCTGTAGTGATATCTGTGCATCTGATGGGACAGTGGGCTCTTCTAAACTTTCTAAATTTGCTATCATAGAGAAAGACTTTCACCTATGGTTGGGTCTTAATGTGCCAGTTGGGAAGTGAGTGCTGATCATTTCCAGGTAGGTGCAGTAAGTAGTATAGTCTTCATGCAGCTTCTTCAGCTGTATTCAACATCAGCAATAACTATAGGAACCTTAGTGGCCTAGGCTGTAGAAGTTTTTGGTAGCTGCGGAGCAGATTGTTAATATCCTTGGTGGCAAGGGTTTTTGGAATCTCCTATTGTCATTTTTCTCACAGTTGTGAGATTTAACTGAGGTTATTCTTATTGGTGTAAGGTCTGGCATGGTCAACAAGTAGCTGCCTTGGTACTCCAGCCCAGGTGCACGTACTCTAGTGGCTATGGGACTGGGATCCTAGGCTTAGGGTCTTGCAAACCTATTGTGACACTTGGGTCTTGGGGTACAGGTTCACTCTGTATGGCAGGGTCGGTGTAGATTTCCCACAGTGCCAGGATCTGTGACTTAGAGGCACCTCCTGGCTACTCAAGTATAGAGGGTCAAGCGATAGCCATGATTCTACCCCTAGGATAGCCCTGGCCTAACTCTGGGGAAGAAAGGGTATTCTGCACATTTGTGTCTGGGACGGGGGATATGGCTGTAATTCAGGAGCCTGAGCCAAGAGGGCTCACTGGCAACTCAGGACCCTGGGTGAGCACAGTGTAGTGGTCACTCTAAAACCTGGGTTGGTGGAACTCAGTCATATCCCAGACTCCAGAATGGCTGATCACACCTGTCATTTGGGCCCTGTGGGGCAGGCAGCAACATAGCAATGACTTCACTCCCCAGAGAGAGGAATATCTCAGCAGTACAGATACTAGGGGTTAGTCCACCTCCAGGAAAGGGGAGGTACTAGAGTTGTCTGGCCTGTAGGGCGTATGTCTCAGCTCAGCCACTTCTCTGTTTCCCTGAGAGGCATAGCTGCTCAGCTTGACCAAGGCACTCGTTCTCCAGGATGATGTACTGCTTCAACTCAGGTCTGGGTACCATTTTCCTGGGATGCAGGGCTCCACCAAGGCACTGTTTCCTTGGGAAAGACTGCTCAGCTTTAGCTTCTGCCCAAAGGGATAGGGAGAGGGGTAGATGGAGCCATTTTACCTTTGCTTGGTCACACAGGAAAGGGTATAACAGCAGCTGGCAGCTTCACTTGGGAATGTCAGGCTACCAGGTGGGGGTGGTTCAGCAGTGCCATAGCCTCAGGGATGAAGGGGTGCGGTGGCTACCTGACCCAAGAGCAAGACACGTTCCAGCAGTAGTTCACTATGATATTCTCCTTCTGTTTTGTCGGCAGCACTCTTAGTTGTATTCTCTTTTCATTTTGTCAGCATTTTATTATGTTGTGATGGAGGAAAGGAGCTAAGGAAAGTAGCATTCAAGTCATTTTACAAATCATAAGAAACTGAGATTATATCCAAAGTTTACTTACATAGTAACTAAGAGAGCTGGAGCTTGAATTCAGACCAAATATTTATCTTACTTTTGCTGCTTCACATGGAACATCGTCCCAACCTTCTGAAGCTAGGGCCTGTTAATTATTCAGCAGGAATAATTTAACTGATATTAGCAAGTCTTCCCTTTTTACCTTAGCAGGGAAAAAATAATGTAAGAAAAAATATTAAAGTAGATTGGGAGATTGCCTGCATTTGGGGCTTTGGAAAACACTTTTTGATTTAAATTCCAAAGGAGTGTATAGTGAAAATAAATAATAGAAATCTCAAATTTCTAATTTAAATGATATATTATGGAAAAGCTTGTCCCCCCAAACATGCTAAAGAAAAATATATTAACTAGGTTTCTAAAATAGCACATAGTAGGTATCATTAGTTTTTTATCCCTGTTTTCTTGCTAATTCTCCTTGATTTTAAATACTTTGTTTTTCATTTCCCTAGAAACTATGATATATAAGAGGCCAAAATGGGACTTAAAAATTTTTTGGGTAGTAATCATCAGTTCTTTCATTCATGCTTTGTTTATTTTCTTCAGGTAGCAAATTATGGAGTTGGAGGACAGTATGAACCTCATTTTGACTTTGCACGGGTAAGTAAAAGAAATGGACAATATATGAAATCCACTGAAGCGTATGCATTACATTGTTAAAAAAATTTTCATGATACTTGTTAACGATGGTAAGGCATACTTTATTCAAGAGGGGGTCACTGCAATAGGTATAGGGGCCATCACACCTGTAATGGGGTTTTGTAGTGAAGGAGAGAGATTAAGCGCAACTCCAAATATAACAAGGAAAAGTGAGAATTTATAACCAATGAGTAGGGGTGGGGGTCAGTAGGTGGAAAATTGCTAAGGTAAGGGAGGACTCTGGCTAAACCAACCTAGCAGGATTATTGCTGAAGTCAGGGCAGGATGTTCAGACATCACCCTGGGGATTAGTGGAAGATGAAGAATCTGATTAAATATTGAGGGTGATCAGATATCAAAGGTTTGGGGATTCTGGCTGAATTTGACTTAGCAGGATTCTTGCTAAAACTGTACAATGCACAGACAATTACAGAAGCCCAAAAGTCAAGGCTTAGTTGAGAAGAGAGTTCAGAGGAGCCTGAGTAGAGTTTGGTTAAGGAGAGAATTTTTCTCAGTGTGTTAATTCTGTTCTTTCAGCATTAATTCATACCTATTTGGAATTTGTGGAAACAGTGTAATAGATACCCTGTGAAGCCTTTTTAGCAGGGGGGGGGGAAAACCCTAGACACCCAATAAAAGTATTTAAGATACTTTTAAATGCGTTGGTAAGCCTGGAAGAAAATAAAGCATATTCCCAAAGGAACAAAGATGGAAAACCTAGGGACTAAACCTTCAGAGTTAAAGTGGGGAGAAAAAAGCTGAGGTTGGAGGCACGTGCCTTTAGGAGCCCAGAGTTTTGGAGATTAACAGCTCTATGGGAGAACCTGCCATAGTGTAGGCTGCTGTACTTGGGGCATAAAATCCAAGTCTCTGAAGTTACACCTTCAGTGAAAGAAAGAATGGGTTTGAAAGAATCCTGGCTGGCTGGAGTGTATGGATAGCTACTTCTGGGAGTTTTAAAGCATAGGCCTGTCCTCACATTAATTTGGGAGAGGAGAAGTTAATCTAAAGTTGTTCAGTTTGGTAGTGCCCCTTGATATCTGGCAGAAATAGAAACAAACTCATATTCCCCCTGAAGAGAAGCATCTTCATTCTGGCACCTCAGCTAAATATGAACTCATTTTTAAAAAAATATTACCAACTGGTTCAAGACGCCTTTGGTGAGACTGAAGCAACCCAACAGATTTAGACATCCCTAGGATTTTAGGTACTGGAATTATCAGATACAGAATGTAAGATAACCTATGGTACTTAAAGAATAAAAGATGGTACAAAAATAAGAAACCTGTGATCCCAGCACTTTGGGAGGCCAAGATGAGTGGATTGACTGCGCCTGAGGGTTTGAGCCCAGCCCGGGCAACTTGGCAAGACCTTATCTCTACAATAAATAAAAAATTAGCCGAGCATGGTAGTGCATGCCTATAGTTCCAGCTACTTGGAAGGCTGAGGCAGAAGGATCATCGGAGCCCAGAAGGTTGACGCTGGGGTGGCCATGAGAGTGCCACTGCACTACAGCCTGGGTGACAAAGTGAGACTCCAACTCAAAAAAAAAAAAGAAGCAAATGGAAGTTCTAGATAGAAAAAAAAATTGTTGAAATTTTAAATTTTATGGATAACTTAAAGACAGATTAGAGACACATGAGGCAAATTAGTGAATTGACCAATAGATCTGAAGAAATTATAACAATGCATTTTGAGAGACAGAAAGATAAAAAACATAAAGAGGCCAGGTGCAGTGACTCATGCCTATAATCCCAGCACTTTGGAAGGCCAAGGTGGGGAGGATTGCTTGAACCCAGGAGTTTGAGTCCAGCCTAGGCAACATAGCAAGACCTCAGCTCTACAAAAAAAAATTTAAAAATTTAGCCAGGCATGGTGGTGCCTGCCTGTAGTCCCACCTGCTTAGGAGGCTGAGGTGGAAGGATTGCCCGAGCCCAGGAAATCAAGGCTGCAGTGAGCCATGAGCCATGATTGTGCCACTGCACTCCATCCTGGGAGACAAAGTGAGACTCCAACTCAAAATAAAGAAATAAAGTAATAATAAAAGAGGTGTAAAGAGACTGGAGAATAGGAAGCATAAAGGATAGGTAATATTAAGGCAGTTTGTAAAAATTTTATGTTAGCTAAGTGTTCTTGGCATAAGACTAAAAAATATTGGTCTCTTTTTTACTGCCTTAATGTATTCAGACATGAATTATGGCATTACCAAGTCTTAATTAACTTTAACTGTATAATAGTTACATAGAATTCTAAGAAATGTTCCACATGTTTTCACAGTTCTTTTTCTATTATCATTATAAAATAAGAGTAGTTTTCTTTTTTTTGAGTTGGAGTCTCACTCTGTCGCCCAGACTGGAGTGCAGTGGCCGCTCCCAGCCACCGCAGCCTCGACCTGCTGGGCTCTGGCGATCCTTCCGCCTCAGCCTTCCAAGTAGCTGGAACTACAGGTGTGCGCTACCATGCCCGGCTAATTTTTTATTTATTGTAGAGATGAGGTCTCGCCAAGTTGCCCAGGCAGGTCTCGAACTCGCGGGCTCAGGCAATCTACTCACCTCAGCCTCCCAAGGCGCGGGATTACAGGCTGAGCCACTGAGCCCAGCTAGTAGTAGTTTTCTTTTTTTTAGAGAAAACACTGACTATAGTGTGCTATAGCTCTTTACTGACTTAATTCCAGAATTCTAGACTCTTTTTCTGTATAGACCTACAAAGAATATAAGTCTCTTTTCCTTCTACTTTAAGTTATTGAAAAAATGTATAAGTGACATTGATGTGAAAGACTACAGTTAAAGCCCTGACATTATAAAACTAAATTGTACTTTTTTTTGCTTTTGATTTTGAGACACTTACTGATTCATAGTAAGTAGCAAACAAATGGACTGGAAGATCTGATGTACCTTCACCCAGCCTCTCCCAATGTTAATATTTTGAATAACTATAGTACACTATCAAAATTTGGCATTGGTATAGTCCTCAGAGTTTATGCATTTTTCACCAGTTATACTTGTACTCCTTATCCCATGTACGTCACTCTACCCTCGCCCCAAAGTTCCTTTGCAGTACTGCTCTATAGCTGCATACACCTTCCTCCTCCCATTCCCAACTGCTGTTCTTCTCTACAGTTATGTTATTTCACAAACATTATATAAAGGGAATTACACAATATGCATCCTTTTGAGACTGTCATTCTTTCGCTCAGCATAAATCTCTTAAGTAAGGCTCATCCAAGTTTTTGCATATATCCATGGTGTGCTATTTTTATTGCTGAGTAGTATAGTTGCAAATCACTTACCCAAAATGCATGGGACAAGAAGTATTTCAGATTTCAGATTTTGATATCTCTACATGTACATAATGAGATATCCTGGGAATGGAACTCAAGTGTAAACATGAAATTCATTTATGTTTCATATATACTTTATGCACATAGCCTGGAGGTAATTTTATATAATATTTTAAATAATTTTGTGAGCCGGGCTCGGTGGCTCAGCCTGTAATCCCGCGCTTTGCGAGGCTGAGGTGAGTGGATTTCCTGAGCCCGCGGGTTCGAGACCCGCCTGGGAAACTTGGCGAGACCTCATCTCTACAATAAATCAAAGTATCAGCCGGGCGTGGTAGCGCATGCCTGTAATTCCAGCTACTCAGAAGGCTGAAGCGGAAGGATCGCCGGAGCCCAGCAGGTCGAGGCTGCAGTGGCCGGGAGCGGTCACTGCACTCCAGTCTGGGCGACAGAGTGAGACTCCAACTCAAAATAATAATAATAATAATAATAATAATTTTGTGCATGAAACAAAGTTTGTGTTATGTACTTACGTGTGGAGACATGTCAGCACTCAAGAAGTTTTAGATTTTGGGGCATTTTGTATTTTGGAATTTGGATTTTCCTGATTGTGTTCAACCTGTAGTCCATGGTATGGGTGTATCCCAGTTTAGCCATTCACCCATTGGAGGACATTTGGATCGTTTTTAGGTTTTGGCTATTACAAATAAAGATGTGCATACATTTCTGTGTGAAAAATACATTTCCATTTTTCTGGGATAAATGCCAAGAGATTGTGTTGTATGTTAATTTAGATTTAAATTATGAAATCTCCAGCTTGATTAAGGTGCTAACTGTCCAAAAGAAAGACACTCATAAGAGCAGTAAATATTTCAGTGGTTCATTAATTCAAAGTAAATCTCAAGGTAAATTTTTTTTCAACAGAGAATAAGCTTTAGGAATGTAGCTAACAGGTGGCTCTTGTGTTTTTTGAAAGCTAAAATTATTGGTGATTTTTAAAATAATCTACAGTTAGGAGTATTGGCTTTTGTTGTTTAAGGCAAAAAATCTAGTTTTTTTTCCTCCCAGTGATCTTGTCAAAAGTATCTAGTATTCAAGTTCCGTGAACAAGCATCTGAATTCTTTGTATATAGATAGAGTGCACTGGATGTTATAAGAGAATTTTGGGAGGTGGTTTTTGGCATCTTCAGCATATTACTACTGATGTTTAGGTGTTACTGTAGTATTTGCATTATTGGATTTTAACTTAGTTGAATTCACTGTGTTTTTATTCACAGAAAGATGAGCCAGATGCTTTCAAAGAGCTGGGGACAGGAAATAGAATTGCTACATGGCTATTTTATGTAAGTTGCGGCTAAAATTTTTTATGTTAAGTTGGGATTTGATCGCATGACTCATTTTCATGTGTTCAGGTGTTTGTTCTGTCTACCTTTTATTTAGTAGCCTAGTTTAACATTTTTACAACTGAGTAAAGGTAGTGTAGAATTTTTTTGCATTTGCAACTTTTTTTAGACTTTAATATAGATGTTCATTATAGAAACTTGAAAAAACCTGAGGAAGAAAATAAAATTATCGATAGTCCCACTTCTTGGAGATAATTATTAAGATTTTAGAGTATACTGTTTATTTAGTCATATCTAATATTTGCATATAAGATTCTCTATATATTTTTATGAATTTCTGTATATATACATACACATATTATTTCAGTAAGCTTTTCTTCTGAATTAAGTATTTTACTTAAGTATATCATATTTTTTAAAAGTACACAAATCATAAGTATATAGTTGATTAATTTTCACAAAAAAAAGGCATCTACTATAACCAATACTCAGATTTAAAAAATAGCATTACAACACCCCAGAATCCCCATCAAGGGTAACCACTTTCACATTGTTCAAAGTTTCAAAACAGGCTGGGCGCAGTTGCTCATGCCTGTAATCTCTGTACTTTAGGAGGCCAAGGCAGGACGATTGCATGAACCCAGAGTTCAAGACCAATCTGGGTAACATAGCGAGACCCTGTCTCTAAAAAAAAAATACAAAATATTAGCTGGGTGTAGTGGTGTGTGACTATAGTCCCAGCGACTCAGGAGGCTAAGACCAGAGGATCGCTCGAGCCCAGGGATTCAAGGCTTCAGTGAGCTAGAATCACGCCATAGCACTCCAGCCTGAGTGACATAATGACATCGTATTTTAAAAAAAAAACAAGGTTTCAGAATGATATTATCTTAACTCTACTTTTAAAATTGTTTACATATTCATACATATGGAAAAACTTAGGTTTTGATTATAATTTTTGTTCCAGTCATCTATTATTACTCATATCAAAATACCCCAAAACTGAATGATATAAAATAACAATCATTTTCTTAGTATTTCTCACGGTTGTGAGGTTAACTGGACTTGATTAATGGTTCCTGCTCCAGATTGTCTTGCATTTACAGTCAGATGTCTGGCACTCGGGTTGTCTTGAAGACTGAAGTTGACGCTGCCTGTCAGCCAGAATACCTAAATTCTGGCCAACCCATGTCACCTGAGCTTCCTCACAGCATAGTGAGTGATTTGCAAGAGCAAGCATCCCAAAAGAACACTGCAAACGTACATGGAATTTTTATGATCTACCCTTAGAAGTCATAGACATTATTTCTACTCGATTCCTCCACTGCAATTACAGAGGGTCTGCCCAGCTTCAAGGGGAGGGCATATAGCCCCTACCATTTGAGACAAATGTCAGTGTCATATAAAAAGAGCATGTTGGATGGAACATATGAAGGGAGAACCTCAAAAACCCAGAATTTATTTATAAAATACTGTGTATTCTTATATGTTTAACCCTTTGAACACGGATGTCCCTTCTGAGTGGACATCATTGATCTAGCAAACTACATGAATGTTCCCCCTCAGGGGACATAAGGAGATCACTGGTGATTTATACAGGACAAATTTATGCAAACACAAATTTTTCAAAAATGTCTGTTTCCTTGATGTTTTCCGTTTTCCATTCAAATTGCACAAAAAAGCAAATAAAAAAATGGAGTATATACTGAGATATATGTTTTTAAAAAATCAGCTGGCCTCACATAAAAAGAGAATGTGTGAAGTGCTTTCACAGTAGTGCCCACACTTCTTTGTAACAGAAGCTAGCAATAAAGAGCATTTATATAAGAAACGCAGCTGTGGGTATACCCTTTGTATCATAGGGCATAACTTGAAACGACAGATAAACAAGTTATTGTAGCCTTAAAACAGACTTTTAAAGTTGAAGGCAGATCATATTGATGTATTGAGTGACACATATATCTATCTGCATCAAGTCAAAAAAGTAAAACTAGAAAAGTAATATTCTATTGATAAATCTATTTTGTGATTTTGTAATTTACAATTAGAAATTTTTTATCCATTTATTTAGTTTGCAGAACATTGGCAACATGAAAAGACAAAAGTGAGAGTTACAATATAAGCAGCAGCGTATATTTAGACTTTCAAACAGTTGACTTAGAAAAATTTTGTTGTACATCCTCAAACAACAGTACCACAAATAGCAAGTAATGTTAGAGAACTAATTGACTATTTTACTCTGTATTTTACAAGTTAATTAGTGGATAGTGTAATAAAAGAAACGTTATGCAGATGAAAAAATAAGGAAAAAGTAGTTATCACACAAATCGATTTGGCCTAAGTAGCATGATATTGACAGGACTTTTTAGCTTTTATTGCAGTTATGCTAAATCAGGGATTAATTCAAGTACAAAATTTGCAAGAGTACTGGCCAACTGCTTTCACTAGTAAAATACTCTTTGGAAACATTCAGTAGAGAAAGGTTTATGCAAATCTTCTGGATGCTTCATTTGAAGACACCTGCATCGAGTAATGGGATGATCAGAACTCATATTCAGAAGGCCAATGATTGTTTAGAATACATCAACTCAAAATTTTTGCAATATTTCATACTAGATCAGGCAATTTGTATTGACAAATCTGTTGTTCAATTTAAAGAGCGAATATCATTTAGAACATACAATCCAAATAAGCCTACCAAATTGGGGTATATGCATTTATGTGCTAGCATATTCAAAAACAGGGTATCTTTTTCAGTACTTCCCTTCTATGGCAGCATAACATCTGAAAACATTCGACCTGATCCTCCAGTTATCACCAGAATTCCATTACATTTATATAAGAAGTTGTTGGAAAAAGCTCCCAATACAGCAGGATACCATATGTTTACTGTCAGATATTACACTAGAATTGTCCTAGCAAAAAAGCTACTAAAGATGAAATGTCATCTTACTGGTACAAAGTCAACTGAAAGGGAATACCAACACATATCAAAAAGTCAAAGTTTTTAACAACAACAAAAAAAACAGTAGCGTATAGGAAAAATAATCTTATGCTTCTTGTGTGGAAGGACAAAAGGATTGTTACAATTCTCAGCATTTGGAATCATGCAGGAATGAAATCTACCACAAGGACATTACATGGTGCAAATAATTTATCAGTCAAAAAACCTGAATTTATTCTAAATTATATTGCAAATAGTGATGTGGATTGTGTGGATCCATATGCTTCTATATATTGTTTTTTGTGAAAATCTTTAAAATGGTGGAGGAAATTATTCTTCTGGGAAATATGTGTTAACTGCTATATACCGAGCATGCAAAAAAAAAAAAAAAGTAAAACCGATGTCTAATTTGAAATTTGTCAAGCTTCTGATCAATCAATTGAGAAGTGATTTTCAGGAATCATGAGTGAGTCCTTCCACTTTGTCTTCGAACAACAGACTGTACAATAAATTTCATATTCTTTTTTTTTTTTTTTGAGTTGGAGTGTCCCGCTGTCGCCCCGACTGGGGTGCAGGGGCCGCTCCCGGCCCCCGCAGCCTCGACCTGCTGGGCTCCGGCGATCCTTCCGCCTCAGCCTTCCGAGTAGC
>CAUYQG010180713.1:0-40031 GCA_963574415.1 Tarsius wallacei | reverse complement strand
CCACGCCCGGCTAATTTTTTGATTTATTGTAGAGATGAGGTCTTACTTGCCCAGGCGGGTCTCGAACCCGAGGGCTCAGGCAATCCACTCACCTCAGCCTCCCAAAGGCGTGGGATTACAGGCTGAGCCACCGAGCCCGGCTTTTTTAGCCATTTTTAAAAGAAAAATAATTATCTGATCAGAGCACCAGTTTATGAAAGTACTGCAATGCCCTTCTGAAAAACAATGTGTAATTGCAATGAAATGTAACTGAGAAAGTAATATGACCATGAACATAATTTATAATTTACTACATAATGAGACTTAGCTTAGGAACCTAACTTTCCCTTCCCCCATTGTAGTCTAAAGCATTTATAGAACACTTAGGTTCCAAGTATTTACTTTGTAATTTTCTAAAGATGTCTAAAATGTCAGAAAATGTATTCCTTTAGGTACAGTACAAATCCTTTAAACACTTGTTTAGATAATGAAGTTTTATAAGTGTACTTAAAGAGGAAATGCTACTTTTGAAATTATATTTATATTTTCTTTCTCTAACCTAACCATTTATTCCAGTTAGTAAATAAGAAAAGTCATCTTTCTGCAAAAGATTATGACTTTTGACTATTTAGTCAAATGGACTAAAGAGGAAAGTCAGTTAAAACTCCAAGAAACATAGTATGGGCTTTTTTCTAAATTATATAGTACTCGTCTCCACTGCAAATTAATGAAACATTATTAAAGTTATTTGAAAACAAACTCATTAAATAAAGAAATACAAAAGTGAGATTCACAAATATGATTTGGTTAAAATCGACATTATTCTGGGACTTTCTGAACATATTATATTTAAAAACAATTAAGAATTCATATAAAATAAGTATTAACTCAGAACAGACATATATCACACAACTTTAAAATGTACTAAGCAAGCCGGGCTCGGTGGCTCAGCCTGTAATCCCGCGCTTTGGGAGGCTGAGGTGAGTGGATTGCCTGAGCCCGCAGGTTCGAGACCCGCCTGGGCAACTTAGCAAGACCTCATCTCTACAATAAATCAAAAAATTAGCCGGGCGTGGTAGCGCACACCTGTAGTTCCAGCTACTTGGAAGGCTGAGGCGGAAGGATCTCCGGAGCCCAGCAGGTCAAGCCTGCGATGGCCGGGAGCGTGCCACTGCACTCCAGTCTGGGCGACAGAGTGAGACTCCAACTCAAAAAATAAATAAATAAAAATAGATAAAATAAAATAAAATGTACTAAGAAGCCCTCTTACACTCAGTGATATATGGAATGACTTTCTCTTAGGCCTTGACAATATCTGCACAGATAAACTGGCTTAATTCAGGCAAACAATGTGTTATTTGAAGTAGGAAGGTAAAAAGAAATTCGGTTAGTAATGGATCATTTGACTCAAACTGATATTTAAAGAGTATCAATTCAACCATTTTTTAAAAATCATTTCTTTCTGTGTATGCACCCCAGATTTTTCTTTTCCTGGGCAATGAAGGAGTTAAAAATACAGAGAATGGCCGGGCTCAGCCTGTAATCCTGTGCCTTTGGGAGGCTGAGGTGAGTAGATTGCCTGAGCCCGCAGGTTCGAGACCCATGTGGGCAACTTGGCGAAACCTCATCTCTACAATAAATCAAAAATTAGCTGGGCGTGGTAGCACGTGCCTGAGGTTCCAGCTACTTGGAAGGCTGAGTGGAAGGATCGCCGGAGCCCAGCAGGTCGAGGCTGCGGTGGCCGGGAGCGGCCACTGCACTCCAGTCGGGGAGACAGTGAGACTCCAACTCAGAAAAAAAAAAAATACAGAGAATGATATTTCCATATCATTTATTGTGGCCCTGTATTTAAAATAGCCTTTTAAGAACACCTTTGACTATCTCTAGCTGAATTGGAGGCCAAGTTGCACCAATGTGGGATACATTTTTATCCTATATAAAATATGTGTACATTATAAATATTACAGGATTTATCTCCTGAGATTTAATGCTTCACTTTGACATTTAGGATGAACATGTGGGAAGATACATATGTAACCACCCTTTACTATCACCTTTATATCCTGAGGCTCTGAATTAAAACAAATTGGAAACCATACATGCGCAGGTGATTATGAGAGGGATTCCAACATACATTAACTTTAAGAGGAAGGTACCGTCCCTGCAACTTCAACCTGCTTATTTATATTAAATTAGACACCTATCAGAGGTAATTGAACATTGGCAGGAAATTAATCAAGTCTGTTCCATTAAATGCTCAGTTTACTGCAGCTCAGTAATGTGGGACCCCATTTCCTCTGTGTGTCTCATTATGTTCTCATTTGAAACTTGTATAGTTTTTCACTCGGTTTGCTGTAATTTGAAATACTCTGATGCATGCCTAGTTGTGTCCACACTGTTTAGCAGGTCACCCTAGTCAAGCTACTCAGTGACCTATATTTGCATTGCAGAAATCACTGTAAAGGTAGAAATTGCAGTGACCCACAAAGGTGATGAGGATATTTAGGATGCTGTGGGTCTTCCAACTTCTAGCTTTCTTTAGCTATATACTTCTTTCTCCACTGCACAATATGTATTAGAGTGTTGTAGATAGCCAGCCATCTATTTATAAACTTGGGTACTTGTTTTAAAAATCTGACTTGGTTAAGAGTAAGATTAGCCAGATTTAAAGCTCTTATCCATAAGTATTTCACATGGTTAACAATCACTGTGGGTTAGCCCCCAGTCTGGAAAGGTCTGTGATTTAGAACCTTCCTCTTGCTGTATTCTGATTTAATCTGCTCAGTTCTCTGCTTTGTCCATGTCCACCTACACACAGCTGTCCATTTCCCTGCAACCTTTTTGCTGTCAGTCAAGTGACAGCCTTGGATGGAAGCTTTGTGTGTCAAGGCCTCCTGAGGCCCAGTACTACATTTAGATGGAAAGGAAGGGGGGTGACAGGAGCACAAGGGATTCTTCGAAAGCTGCGGGTGGGAGACTTCTGGTGGGAGGGCTTTGGTGCACAGCTCCTTCAGAAACTGCTTAGCTTGTTTCTCAAACACACACAAAAATGCAAACACATACACCAAACCCCCACATCTGCAGCCCAGCACCAAAGCAATGTAAAATCACCCTGGTAAGTCAAGCATTCCAAGACTTGTCGAGGCAACGAATAAAACATCCTTGCTGTATATTAACAGGGGTTGGAGCCCCCAAATAGTTTCTCTCCTAATGTGACTGATAAGATGTGATAATCCTTTCTTGGATTGACTGACTCTTAGCTGACCTGTAAGTACTAACATCTCTTCCTAAAATTACTTGGGAACATTTGTTTTTGCTAATTGGAAAAGAGCTGGAAGAATGTTCTGTGTATTATTTTATACAGATTTCACCCCGTATAATTTAGTGTCTTAATATTGAAAGGAGGTTGCATTCTATAATATGAAGCCCCACTATTAAGACGTTTCTATTTGTACAGTAGCTTACTTCTCTAAAAAGCCAGATAGGTCATTAACACAAATTAGATTTTGATCTCTCAAAAAAGAGCCTGAATTGAGACATAGGCCTATTCTAATTACTTTGTTTTTATTTGGTGCCATCTGTGTTCTGATTATAGTCTTTTAAACTTGACTTCAGGGATGATCAGCTTAAGTTTCAGTATCTTTAAACAATTTTTTCCAAGTTTACGCTAAAACCACCAGGAACCCTGATATTCTCTTTTTAAAAAAGCACGTTAGTTTTCACCTTGTCGCTAGAAAGAAAATGTATTTGTTTCGGCTTTAATTAAGGCACATGTCACCTAAAATATTTAGCATAGTATAAGATTATGTATTAAAATTTACGTTTTGCATAAGCTATACTCAAGTTTTACTTTTCTTGTGTTTCTATTTCTATTTTTCTCTTTTTTAGAGATTACAAGGTATAAAAGTAGAACTGTAAATGATATACATTTGAATATTATAGTTTATCTTTCTATATACATTGTCTGTTTCGCTGTCTGCCTAGGAACACTGTCCCTTGTAAGAACTGGGTTTCTCATCTAGTCAAGCAAAAGGCAAGCAGCAGTAGTTGTTCAGGAACAAGAGTGTAACCAATAAACCTGAGCAAATAGCTTTATAACCCTGGAGCTTATTTGAGATGTTAACACAGATGCTTGGCAAATCCATGGGGAATGTTTGGCAAATGTTTGATTCACCAGTGCCTTAAACTTGTTAAGAGTAAAGCTAATAATTACTAACAAAATAATGTTGTGATTTTTTTTCTGAACATGGTTCATTTTCAAAAACAGTGCTTCATTTTGATATTTGGTATAAAAATAGAAAAAGTCTAAAAAAAGTAAAGAAATCTGGGAAATTGGTATATACACACATAGTACTGAAGAGTTGCATAGATAGTAAACCTTTTAACTTCTAAAATTAAAACTATATTATTGATCATTCTCAGTTTTACATAGCGTCTTCTTCAAAGATAATTTACCTATTTATAATTCTGTGATATGTTTTGCTCTCATGTTCTGATAAAACATATGCATAATTTAAATCAAGTATCACTTAAAGTTCAACATTTTTTGACAGTTGATTAATTTTCAAAATGATGAAAGTGGTGAAAAACATAAAATAGTACTCAGAATTAATATTTTAAGGCTCTGGAAATCCCCAATAAATTATACTTGGTTATGCATAGATATGGGTTTTTAGCAAATTGTCTTCTTGTTAAGATAATGCCAAGTATAATATTGGTCTTTAGAATTCAATTTGGGTTGGTTTGGTGTATTTCAACTCAAAGTGTACCTGGAGATTATCTGTACAAATATCACACACATGTGCACACACAGGCACAAACTCATACAAACCCAGAAGTATTCTCTGTAAGCCGCCGAGATTCATTATTTCCAATACTATGCCAGCTAAATAACATTTCTTAGCTTCTAACTCAAAATAAAAGCAATTTATATGAAGGAGGGAGAAAGAAGTTGATTGTTAAAGAAAAAATAAACTTCTTAAAAATCGGCACCTGTCTAAAATGTCCCTTTAAATCTTAAAATAAGCTACTGATTTTTTTAAGTCCATGTTATTACATTTTTCTTTAATTCTTTCTTCATCGTGGAAAACATACATTTTTTTCTATGTATATTCAGTGAATTTAATTTGGGAAATAATAACCATAAAAAAGAAGTTCCAGAATATATGCTGTGGGGAGGGTATTTCTCTACATTTGTATTTGTAAATGATTAGGCTGTAACTAATTCATGAAATAAAATTGAACTAGCTGATGATGAAAAATTTCCCAGAACTTTGAAAAGTTTACTTCTTTTCTGTGGTCACATAGAATTTACATCAACTTTCTTTATAGGGCCCATTCATTATAGCCACTTGGGGAATAAATGTAAATTTTTACACAATTACTTGCTTGTTGCCGCACCAAAGTGAATGGCCTTGGGTTGTACCAAATGTGCCCACTGCTGTAAACAAAATATCTCATTACATTTCTCATTGTCTCTGCAGCTAACTTTTTATTTCAGGAGCTTGAAGATTGTTCTACAGAGCCACAGACATTTGCTTCTTCTTTTAGCTGATTATTTGCGCCCCCCCCCCAAGAAAAGAAAGGAATAAAACTAAAAACAAACACAAACAGCTTTGCTGATTGTTAGCAACTGGGCTTAAAAGTCTGATAGTTTAGAATAGTCAAATTAGTGATCAAAAGGAGGTTTAGAGAAACAAAGGCATTTAGCTTTTTCCCCTTGTTCTCACTTTTTCCAGCAATCAAGGATAATTTAGAATTGGCTGACCTTTAAAAGATATTGTTGGAAGTAAGCATTGTATAAAACTCCATTTATGAATACATGGATATGACATAGTAGAGTCACATACAGATTTAATGTTGATGGTTTTGCCCATTTGAGAGTAATCTTGATTGCCCATGACATGTGACTTGCAATTTTATTAGGACCCAAATTTAACTTATGTGCTTTAAGGTGAAAACAGAGGAAGGAGTAATTTAGAGGGCCCTAGCTGATGGCTCGAATTCAACTCATCTCTGCTGTCATGTTCTCTGCTCCTCATCCTACAGAATACTTTTCTTTCCATTTATTACATTCTAGGAGGTGAATGTATGCCTAAGTGAGAGCTTCAGTTTCCTCATCTGTAACATGGGGCTAATAATAGTACCTAGCTGAGGATTGTTATAGGAGTTAAGTGGGATGCTCTATATACAGAGTGCCTAGCACTAAATGATTGTTTGTTGTGAATATTTTTGCACCTTAATTTGTTGTTCAATGGGTGAGCTCATATCTAATTTCACTAAACCACTTTTTAAAAGTTGGACTGTACATGCCTATTGTTTAATAAAATTGAAAGATTTTTTAAAAGAGTTTTACAAGTACTTTTCTACCAAAGAGCGCTGCTTCTATTTGTCATTAGTCTTCTTTTTCTTTTATTGCAAATTGACAATTTATATTTGGATACACTTATGGGATACAAAGCAAAGTTATTATTTATTAATACAATGTATAATAATTGAATCAAGCTAATTAACATATCTGTAATCTCAAATAGTTATTTTGTGGTGAAAACATTTGAAATTTACTCTCTTGGTCATTTTGGATATATACAATACACTATTATTAACTATATTAGCCATAGTGTGCAATAGAGCTAAAAAAAACCCACTATTCCTCCTGTCTGAGATTTTGTACCCTTTATCTAATAGGTTCTTATTCTCCCCACCCTCCAGCCTCTGGAACCACCATGCTACTCTATGCTTCAATTAATTTGATTGTTTGAGATTCCACATGTAAGTGAGGAAATTCAGTATTTGTCTTTATGTGCCCAGCTTATTTTATTTAGCATAATGTTCTTCAGTTCCATCAATGGCATTTCCTTCTTTTTTGAGGCTGAATAAGTATTTCATTGTGTGTGCATCTATCTGTCTATCTATTATCTATCTACAATGGGGACCCCAAAATATTGGAATTTATTCATAAAAAATTGACTATCCTTACATGTTTAAACGTCAGTCACTTTCAAAGTACTCTTAATTTGATTCAATACACCTATCGAGACACTTTTTCTACTGCTCAAAACATTTTTGAACTAGTCAGTTTTGATGCCTTTTGGTGCTTCTGTTGTTTTTTTGTTTCACCACTTCCACATCAGTAAAATGTCTCCCTTTGAGGACTTTTTTCATCCAGGAAAACAAAAAAAAAAAAGTCACTTGGGGCAAAAGCCAGTAAATAGGGAGGTTGGGCCATGGGGGTCAAGCCATTTTTGGTCAAAAACTGCTGAACACTCAGTGTGGTGTGGATAGGTGTGCTAAATCACACATCATGAAATGGGCAAACATGTTGAAAGAATCTCCAAAAAAATTCACTGAAGCCGAATGCAGTGTCTCACAACAACGCTGCTGGGACACTGATGGCAATGGGTTCCTAGATCATTTGCCCAGCAGAGGAAGCCTATTCTACAAGGGGCCTGCCCTCCAAAAGATAACTCCTGTTTTTTGGGTACTCCTTTGTATCTTTCTATAGATAGATAGATAGATAGATAGATAGATAGATAGATAGATAATCTGTATCCATTCATCTATTGATGGACACTTAGGTTGATTCTATAACTTAGCTGTTGTAAATAGTGCTGCAATAAACATAAGAGTACAGATAATTCTTTGATGTATACATTTCAAATCTTTCGGATAAATATCCAGAAGTGGGATTACTGGTAATTCAAATTCAAATTCATATGATAATTCAGATTTTAGTTTTTTCAGGAATCTCCATACAGTTTTCTGTAACAACTATACTAATTAACATCCCTACCAATAATGTGCAAGGGTTCCTTTTTCTTCACATTATCATTATTCTTTTATCAGAGAATAATACTTTTTCCATAGGGAATTATCTTTTTCCCATGTAATGTCTCCTGCAAAGATTAATTTGTTTTTATATTTAGACATTTTATAATGTAGGCTTTATCTGATGCAGAATGTGTGTGTGTGCACGCGTGCACACACACTTCTTTGCTTGGCTGTCATAAAGTGTGAACCACAACTTCTTTTGGCTACCTGAAATTTACATTAAAATGCAAATATCAGTCAAAATTACTTTCTTGGAAAAAAGATAATACAATGTCAATTAATGGGAAGTGTATTCTGCTTGTAATATAACAAAGTAGAAAATGGAAGTCAAGCAATTTAGATCAGGGTACTACAAGAACCTGTTAAACAATGAAAGGAATATCATATTAGAAAGCAAGAGTACCGGATTTTGTATTGTTTGATTTTGGTTAAGTAGTTGCACCTCTAAACTCTAAGTTCCAATCTAGATCATCTTGAAGGTTCCTTTAATCTCTAAAATTACATAATCCTACCTCTAGAAATGTCCACATTTTTTTCCTTGGGGAAGAATAAAAGTTTGCATTCAATCACTTCAAAGTAATTTTCTACTATTCATAAGCAAAGTAAAAATGGAACAGATTGTATGCAACTTGGTGTTTTTGTATGTAAATCCTTTATTTTCTATAAAAATTCTATAAGGAGAATAGTTAAACCATATTTTAAATTTAAAAAATGTGTTTTCCTAAATTACTTGTTTAAAAACTCAAATTTATTGAAAAACATTAAATGCTCTGTATATTTAACCTTTGTTATAATGTTGACTTTTATTATGTTTATGAATGCAAGCTTATGAATTCATAAGCTAGAGGGTCTTCATAAATAAAACAATCTACTTAGATCTGCATGTTTCAAATAGCAAGGCAACAAGCAACCAACAGATGGATGCATTTTTAATTAGTCAATCCATAGCTATCTTTTGGTTAAAAAATTATCTTGCAGGTTGTAACAACATTTTTCATTGGGTAGAAAAATAAGTATAATCTCTGAATAACAGTTTTCTAAAAAAAATTATATATTTCAATACTTTGATAACCTATTCAGATTTTTTACAGTAATAAATTAAACTAAATTATTGCTGGAAAAACAAGCCAAGCAAAATACTTTGAGATTACTGTAAATCTGAGAGATGAATAAAATTGCCATCAGTATCTAGTTTCTTTTATGCTTACCAATTTTAACCTGAATTAAGTCAATGTGATTCAATTCATTTCAAGACTATTTTTGCAATACTGTGAGGGAAAAATCTACAATATTATGCTTCAATTTTTAATTTGCATGATACTGACAAATAACTGGGAAAAGATGCCCTTTTTTAAAAATTGCTATAAAAATGAGAAGATAATATTTACCAAGGCCGGGCTTGGTAGTTCAGCCTGTAATCCCAGCACTTTGGGAGGCCGAGGTGAATGGATTGCCTGAGCCTGCATGTTCGAGACCCGCCTGGCAACCTGGTGAGACTTCATCTCTACAATAAATCAAAAATTAGCTGGGCGTGGTAGTGCACACCTGTAGTTTCAGCTCCTTGGAAGGCTGAGGTGGAAGAATCACCGGAGCCCAGCAGGTCGAGGCTGCGGTGGCCGGGAGGGTGCCACTGCCTTCATCTGGGCGACAGAATGAGACTCCAACTCCTCCCCCCAAAAAATCCAACAAAACAACAACAACAAAGTATTTACCAAAGAAGCTGGTAGCAAAATTCTTAAAGGTTTTCAGAGAATTTGGGGGGTAGTCCAAAATTTTAAATGGCTATTTTTTTCTAAAAAGAAAAAAAAAAGTCTATCAGATTATGTCTTCACATGAATGGAGTAAAGGGAATGGAGAAATAAAGTAATTATTTCAATAATTCAAGCTCTTAAAACTTTCCTCTGAAATATCCACATGATTGATGTGATAAGTTTGACTGAATTAGTCAAAGTACTCTTTCACAGTTTGCCTTCCCATTACATGAGTAGATACAATCTAAGTGTGGATGTAACATTTATAAATGCAGAACACTAAACTCATAGCTTACAGTATCTTTCAAGATGTAATCAATTATATATAATCATTTACCTTTTGGCAACATAGGTAGTAACAATTTATCATCTTCTTCAAAAGCCTCTACTTAGAACTTTTCCTCTGGGACCCTGTGACATTTCTATACATACAAAAGATTCAACATACGAACCTTGAATATGAAAACCACGCAACTATTGCCAACTACTGTGGCATATACATATATAAAATATAGGTAACAGTGCAAACATTGAGCAAGTATTAAATGAATAATAATTTTCACAATATTTTATTAGTCTATCTAACAAAACATGTTAATGTCAAAATATTATTTGATTCTGGAGAAACTACAAAACAAAAGCATAAATCCCAAACTGGAAGTTCAATGGAATGTTTCTATAGCAAATATGATGACAATTTGTTTAAAATTTTCATTTTATATGACTACATTTTTTACAAGTCAGAATAGAGGAGAAAACACAGCTGTAAAAAAAAAATCTCCAAGTGATGTAGTAAATTCAGGTGTAGAAACCAAAAGATCCTTCTGGAATCTAGTTTCATTATCTTGATGAAAATTATGTATATAAAACTAGGAGTATCTTTTATCTTCAGAAACTGATTGAGTAACAGATTTGTTGGTCATGACTCGGAAAAGATGCTTTGATATTAATATTAAAAGAGAGAGGACAAAAAGTCTATATAAATTTTTTCCTTTTTTCCTTTTTTTTGCTGAGATGAGGAGATAGACTTTCACACTGAAAAAGGCAAACAAGAAAAAAAATTGAAAATTTAAGCAGTCAATAATCAGGCCCTGTGTTAAATGCAAACCTACGGTGCTAACTAAAGCAAGAATTATTTTTATTTTTCCAGGATGGGAAGAAGAGAAAGAAGGAGATAGACAGGAACTTTATTTATCTAATTTTTTTGTTTTGTTTTGTTTTTTGAGTTGGAGTCTCACTGTGTTGCCCAGGCTGGAGTGCAGTGGCACGCTCACATCTACTGCAGCCTCGACCTGCTGGGTTCAGGCGATCCTTTTGCCTCAGTCTTCCGGGTAGCTGGAACCACAAGCACACACCACCACACCTGGATAATTTTTTTATTTATTGTAGCGACAAGGTCTCACCATGTTGCCCAGGCTGGTCTCAAAACCACAGGCTTAGGCAATCCTCTCACCTCTGCCTCCCAAAGTGATGGCATTACAGGCATGAGCCACTGAGCCCAACCTGAGAACAGCTTTAAATAACTATAAATCTCCAAGTATAGTCCAACTTTCTCCTAAGAAAATAAAGTTATAATTGCAATTGTGGAATTATGGTTGATTGTCCTTAAGGCACCCTGAGAATGAAAGAGAGAGAAAAAATTGGTAAGTGACTAATGGTTCCTGATTATTTGAAAAGTAAAAAGGCAAGAATACAGAAACTATAAAGTAGTAAAAGTAATGTCTATCTCTGGGAAAATGTCCTAACAATCTTGACAGCTTGTTAAACAGTCAGCTAGGTAACATGTAAAGAAGAGGTAATTATTAAACATCAGAATTGTTACGCCGAATTCAAGTCATACCTTGGTACAAAGAAAATTCCTGACACATAATAATGGGCATATAATAAAAAGTTGTTAACTTTTCTAGAGGAATAATTAGATCAGAAAGAGAGTTGACAAAGTCATATCTTAATGGACAAGATGACTCCATCTAGTTCAACACACTTATCAGTGATTAAGATGACATCAAAAACAAGCTTATCGTATCTCTGACTGGTACACAACAGAGAAGAATAGCTAATTCACTGGGCAAGAACCAGCCTTAAAATTATCTTGGTATACCAAAACAGTGGAATAAAGTCCCAAAGTGAAATTTTACTAAGATATATATAATGTCCTGATTTTAGATTTTTAAATGACCAATTTTACAAGTCCATGATAAAAATACTATGACTTCTATATAAGCTTATGTGAAAAAAAAAAATTTGTTAAGTTTAGTGGATGACAAGCTTATGTATCCACAATAGGAGAGAGGCAATGACAAATCGAATGAGGTTTGGGGCTCACTCAACTGAACTGTAGGGTCCAGATGGAGAGATGGAATCCTTTTACTGTCTTCTGCACAGTGGGCATCCCCACATCTGGAGTTGGAAGTCCACTTCCGGAGTCCATATTTTTACTGACACATTGACAAATGACAAAAATCTGGGGGAGGGCAATAAGAATGTTTGCGCCTGGAGCACACGTCTTATGAGAAATGGTTGAGGTTAGTGGGTAATGTTTAACAAAGGGAAGCTTAGCTTGGCAGACCATGACAGGGGGCCTCAAGGAAACAGATGAGGAGCACTGTCACTCTATGCGGTTCCAAGGACAGAACTAAGAGCAGCAGGCAGCTTTATAAGGAAGCAGGTTTCTTGTCAATGTAAGAAAAAAAAACTGCTTCAGAATTTATGTCTGTATCTTCTGTTCTATTAAGTAGTGGCCCTCAAGCAGGACCTGATTAAACATCTATCAGCACCATGGTATGAAGAAATATCTGTGTTGTTAGCAAAATTGAATCTCCTAACCTCTGAGAGTATTTATGAAATGATGGCTAAAATACGCAAATTGTTAGGCAACCCAGAAAGAATTAGATTGGACGTTTTGCAGAGAATCGCAGCTATTGAAAATGTCTATAAGGATCAAGAAGGCAGTACTGCTCAAAAGAGAGGTTTGAAAGAGGAATCTGTTATCTAGGATAGTGTTGTCTGTAAAAATATAATTTGGGACATATATGTAAGCCACATGTGTAATTTTAAATATTTTAGTAGTCATATTTAAAAATGAAAAAGAATTAGGTTAAATTAACTTTAGTAATTATTTTATTTTACTCCACATATCTAGAATAGAAACATTTTAAAATAGAGTTAAAATTATTATGATTATTAATGAGGTATTTCATATTCTTTTTTATATAAAGTCTTTGAGGCCCTTTAATTTTATTACACTGACAGCACATCTCAATTCGGATTAATTCCATTTTGAATGCTCAGTAACCACATGTGGTGTAAGTGGCTACCATATTGGACAGCACAGACAAGAAGCTCAAGTCCCCAAGCATGGCTAGTTAAAATAAAAGGGTTATTAGCAAAATCTGGCTGAACTGTACAGGTTACTAAGGAATTCTGGAGACACAGCCAAAATAAAGAGGGTAACTCTGCGGAATGTTTTCATTCTGGCAGCCACAAGAGTGATAAGAGCCAGGAATACAGGTGGAACTTGACCAAACTGAGCAGAGAATCCAATTGAGGCTGAACTGCACCTGCCCCACTCCTGGTTGCTCTGGCAACCAGACTCCCTCCCCATGCTAATGACATTATAATGAGAACATCCACATGCAAATGAATTAAGCAGTAATTACAGGCAGATCCTCACTTGTTCTACTAGCTCCACTTGAGAGGGTGATGGTGGAGAGAGGAGTTGGGGAGAGTTTGATACTGCACAGAGGAGATCGTGAGAGGAAAAAAAATTGAGTTATAAAACAAAATGGTAACCTGGGGTCTATATAATGGACAGTAAAGTCATGGGGTTACACATTCACATTGTTTGGCTTTTTCTGCTCTTACCATCACTTGGGGAGAGAGATCACCAAGGGGAAAGGGGGAAAAGAGCAGAGAGACAACAGCAACTCTATAGAAACAAGTGCAGGGAAGAAATACTGTCCTCCTTCCCTTCTTCTCTCCTTATTTCAAAAGAAGTTACTTATGATTTGCTCTACTTCCTATCCCAGCCATGAGGAGTTATGATGAAAAACATCAAAACTCTGGGAAAAAATAAAAAGTAGAAAAAAATTCTACCTTTTATTCTTGCTTCTGGTTTGCTCTCAGTTGGTTTTTGCAGTTTCCCCCAAGTTGATCAGAGTCACATTGTAATTAATAGTGAACAAGATGAATACTGAACTTCAGAAACTTGATACCCTGGCAACGTGGAGAACGTTACTGATGTGGGAATAGTGTATAAACTGAGGTTTTGCAACTTGTAAGAATGCATCTTGTAGATATTTTTAGGTTTCCAGAATCATGCTGGACCTCTCAAAAATATATATATAATACACATATATAAATATACACAATGCATATTTAATGATATGTTCAGAAAATAATCAGATCAAACAATTAGACATGCATTGGTGGGCACATCACTTTGGCTATCATGTCAATTGACGTGGTAACATTATTAACATTATACATCAATATGTGGTCTTCAAATGTGAGATCATAAAGGAAAAAATATAGCATTCTTTTCTTTTGGAATAATAGTCTAATTATCTAGTATTTACTATATGCTGGGGACTATTGTAAGTTGCACGGCAACCCGATGAGGTAAATGTTATTGCTAGCCCATTTTACATACGGGGAAATAAGCAATTTGCCTGTTAGTAAGTGTCAGAGCCAAGAACTGAATCTAGTTAGTTTGACTTGAGAATTCACAGATGTGTATTACAAGATAAACCAATCATCGTTAATGGTTCACTAATCAACTATTTTGCTCTCTAGTAGAACTACTAAGATAATTTAGTGAGATTACATAATATGTCTATCCCATTTAGAACCAAAAAGTGGAATAATGAATAGGCTAGCTTGGCTGGTATGGAAGGGTCATGTAAGATATAAGAGGAAGGTGTTGATAAGGGCCAAGTGCCAATGAATCATAAATCAGAGGAACTCCAGAGGGATGCCATTGACAGGCTTTATAAGAGGAAAACAGCATTTGAGGATATTTAATTTAGCAGTAGACTGTAAGTATGGGAGGGAGATCAGTAAAATTGTAATTTATTTTTTAACCCAAGTGCAAGCATGTAATAATGGTGGTAGTAAAAATGAAGAAAATATTCAATGAACAGAAATTTTAAAGGCAAAAACCCAAGTTAAACTCTGGAAATTTAATGAAGTGGGAGAAATTAGGATAATAGAAAAGAACAACTCAGGATTAAACACACAACTTCCTGACAAAGTGATGATGTGACAAATAAGAAGGAGTTTCAATGACAATTGGATTAAAACAGAGTTTTAGAATCAACACTAATGCTATTTTGGACCAGACAACTCTTTGTTGTGGGGACTCCCCTGGGCATTTTTGGTGCTTAGTGACCCCCTGGGCCTCTACCCATTAGATGCCAGTAATGCCACTTCCCAGCATGAACATGTCTCTAGATATTGCCAAATGTCTCCTGGGAAGCAGCAGTGGAGAAACAGCCAGAAAGATCACCCTCAATTGAGAAACACTGGCTTAGGGAAATACAGTGTAAGTTTAGTAGACTTTGAGGTAGTCATGGAACAGCCAGGTGAACATATCCAGGAGGCCTGGGAAGTGCATAACTCAAATTCCAGAGAGAGATATCAGAGCTGAAGGTGAAGATCTGAAGATTTTGTGTTTTCTTGCAAAGGGGCAATAGTGGATAGGAAACCTGAAGTGGAGGTTTAGAACAACAACAAAAAACATAAAACCCTGGAATAAATGAAACTCAAAAAAGGAAAACCACCAATGAAGGAAACAAAGGCAGTGAGTGTCCTGAGGAGAGAAGGGAGCCATGTTTGGCCATGTGATCAAGCCCAAAGGCGAAGGTTGTATGGAGGAGGAGAAGCCTGCCCTTCTAGGTGTGACTGAGAGACCAGTTACATAGAATCTGTTGATTAGGATGATGAGCAGGTCTCTGTGATCCTGGAAGGAGATATTACATTAAGATTTCTGTCGGTGGTGGTGGTGATGCGATGATAGCATTGAAACTAGATTTCTAAAAGTTTGAGTGGATGGTGGTGAAGAGATGGTGGTTGAATTATTCTTTGACACTGAAAATTAGAAAATGGCAAGATCATTTAAGTAGTAAGAATTTGCCTTTTTAAGGTATAAAATAACACAGCGAGTTTTAGGAAAGGCAGGTAGGTAGGAATCATTGTGAGGCAATTTAAGGTCAGGGTCTTAGAGAAAGTTTTTTTTTTTTTTGAGTTGGAGTCTCACTCCATTGCCCAGACTGGAGTGCAGTGGCTGCTCCTGGCCACCGAGCCTCGACCTGCTGGGCTCCGGCGATCCTTCCGCCTCAGCCTCCCAAGTAGCTGGAACTACAGGCGCGCGCTTCCACGCCCGGCCGATTTTTTGATTTATTGTAGAGATGAGGTCTCACCAAGTTGCCCAGACGGGTCTCGAACCCACGGGCTCAGGCAATCCACTCACCTCAGCCTCCCAAGGCGTGGGATTACAGGCTGAGCTACCAAGCCCGTCTGAGAAAGCTTAAAGACCTTGGTTTGACCCCTCAAACAAGAAGACAGAACTTCTGGGATGAACATCATTCCATAAACATCTCTTCCTAGAAATCCCAAGAGAAAGATGCAGAACAGAAAACAAAGATGCAGACTTACTCTTGGTGAAACTGGAAAGCCACTTCAAAAAACTTTGTAAAGAAAGGGCTTTTCCCTGTATGCCTTTAGTACTTTTTGATGTTTGACTCATGTAAACATATACTAATTTTTGCAAAAAATAAGCAATTTTTTTTAAAGAAAGGCAAGAACTGGAAAATAAAATGTCATGTTTTTGTGGTCTTCTTTCAAAGAGAGAATTCTAGAATGACATTGTGCACAATTTTAAAAACACATTATCCGTGTGTGGGTGACTGTGTAACAGTAGTCTTTAGCCAATTGCCTGAGTCAGTTGTTTGGATGTTGAAGTCAGAGGACTGTAGTAGTCTTAAGAAAGTGCAGTTAAAGGGAAATGTCTTAGACAATTTGCAAGGAAAGTATATTTTAAGTCTATGGAATCATTCACTTTGTTTAGTTTATCCAAAGTGTAATCTCAAGTCCCTTAGAGGAATGACTTTTCAACAACTAAAATCTTTCACTATGGAATTTAGTTTTCTTTTTTTAAATAAACATTTATATATGTCTATGCATTTAAAGTTCTCTAGAATCAGAGGTACTTACCAGATACAAAAATTTCAGATTATTTTTAATTCATTAAAAATTATACTAAAATTATACACTGAAATTTTACAAAAGTGTCTATGCTATTCTCTGTGATCAAGAAACTCTCCCCATTTGTAATTTTAGTTGCTTACCATCAGCAGATTTAATACGGGCATAAATAATACATACATTTTGGCAAATAAATTTTATATAAAATTCAGAAAATCTAAGTATTGAATACAACATGCTGAACTTGGTTTCATTTAATTGATTTTATGGGCCTTTATTTCCTGAGCCACAAAATAATACCTTGAGGGTTTCAGAAATTTTAATCATAAAGCTTGATTATGTATTATCTAAACCTTCTTTCACATTCCCTTTTCAGTTGCTCTATGGAAAAGTACTTATTGGAAATGATTCACTGAAAAAGATTATTTGTGCAATGCATACTAAAATACTTCCTGTAAAGCATTTAACTTGAATGAAATATTTTATATTACTATTTACATTATAAAATCTCAATTATACATATGCAAAGTCTTCTTGGTATTCTTTTTCTTTCATCTTTTTTGCAAAAGACGCATGCATTTCATATATATATTCAAACATTCACACATAGTTTTTGAAAGCCAGATACTGTGTTACGTGCTAGAAATACTGTGAGGAACCAAGAAGCAAAGTCCCCGTCCTACTAGAGGTAAACTTCTTGGTAAGAGAGGAACAAAGATGCAAATGAGCAAGTTACATAATGTAATGAATGAGAAAGGTCATTGCTGTTACAGGAAGAGGATGTCAGAGAAGGCCATTTGGATGAAGTGATACAGGCATATATGTCATATGTTCTCTGGTGTGTCCTTATGGTGTGTTTACATATGTAATATATAAATGACATTGCCACGTATATTTTTATGCTGATTAAAACAAAACTTTACTCATCAAAGTTAGAATGTTAGTCTCCAAGTGTTTGATTAAAAAGGAGTGGGGTTAGACACACTATCTTTACTATGTCTTAAATAACATCAAATTTGCTCTCAGTAGTCATTAACAATCATATACTTGACTTTGTTTTTGTTATTTCCCACAGCCCACATTTTAGTGCACAATTCATAAATTCCAGCTAAATATAAACTTTCCATCAGAGTAAGAACTTGTTATTTCCACCAGGACATTTCTACCATTTGTATACATGATAACTATGATAAGTTTTTATTGCTTCAATGTCCCAAATATATGGTGCTTCAGGATGCAATACAATATTAAAATTGTAGCAACCTATAGAACTCAAACAGGATGATGTATTCAAAAAAGATATAATATTACAATATAAATTAACTCTTTTCATTTACGAGTACATTTCATATGTGTGGTTAAGGTTCACAAAATGCTAGAAGAAATAGGAATAATAATTAAGATCTAAGAAGACGTAATTAATACGGAAAAATGCAAAGAATAAAAGTATAGAGATAAAAACAGTACATTATGCCTACCTAACACCGACTTTTCCAGATAAACTTGAGGTGGCAGCTTTAGGATATGGTTGCTATTTTTGTAGGGTTGTTTCTAAACTCTTCAATGTATTCAGTCAATGAGTCCCAATTATTTTATACTCAATGAAGTTGTTGCTCTGGAGATGTGTCCTTTATTTGCAGATTTTATAGATTTCTATGAGTCAGTAACCAATATACCTAGATGCACCTGCAAATCGGCTATTTATACTGGATATAAACAAGCCCGGAACATAAAATGCTAGCACAATGTTTAGGATATTAATTTGGAAAATCATTCTGAACAAGCATAGAAATTTCAAGCTACTAATATCCTCAGTTCAAGTGATGAAATCTAATTGCTTTGCTTTACAGTTTTTAGTATGGTCCAGGCCAACAGTTTCCAGTCTTGGATTTCTCACTCTGTAGGTTGTCTTCAATTTTCTTATATGGCCCTTGGAAATACTTTAAAAAACAACAAACAAACAAAACTTGTTAAAATAAACTTATCAGGCATCAAGCAAATAGTATGTGTTCAGCCCTGTGACAGCCAAAGGAAAACCAATACGCATAGCACCTACACTTGATTATAATTTCATTGGGAAAATAAGATAAAAACAAATAGTATATAGAAGTTAAAGCAAGAGAATATAATCCAAATTTAATTATAACTCCTGCTATAAATGCTTGTGTGTGTGCGCGTGTATACAAGCCATGGCTACTCTGAAGTCAGATGAACACCACTTGGGTCTACAAGACAGGTTGATATTGCACAGTGATATAAAAACATAGCTTATATTTTTTTCTTGCTTATCTTAACTCAATCTGCATTCTATGTTTTGGGTTAATTACTTTAAAGGAAAGCCTCTAAGGAGGGCTGAAAGGAAGTGGCTGCAAGGCTTGGCCTATTCTCGGTGTCACTGAGCAGCTGCCGGCATGAGAGCTTCCGAGTGGCCGTTGCCCTTGCCGGGCCCGCATTGTTCTGACCCTCTCGCAACAGTGTGGTTGCGCTAACCCTATTTATGAGATGCAGCAACATCTGGCGGCATTGGCATCCTCGTTCAGCTCTGATTGTCACTCCGTGTCACCAGATGAATGTGTCCTAAGTGCCCGTCGGGGTGTGCGATTATAAAGCCCGCATTAGCACATGTTGGGGGCGGGGGCAGGCGGAGGCATTCTTGGGCCTCCCGGTGCAGTGCAGCCGAGAGGGCAACAAAGGCGGGGTGGCAGGACGCGCACAAGTGCTGATGTGGAAGGCCTGACACGCTGCAGGCGGTACTTGACATCTTGTGGCTTCTGGCTGTTGTTGGGTGTGATGAATGTCAGAGGCATGATGGATGACTTTCAGATCTTTCCCATTATATCATATCTGTAAGAAATTCCCTTTCCTCAAATGTCTTTTTGTTCCCCCACCCCTGAGTTGCAGATGGCATCTGCCCACGCATCTCCATTGTGTGAGGCCTACAGAGAACTTCCCCATTCTTCTGGGATCCTGCTCACGGTTGAATTGCTAGCATTCAATTAAGACTTAAAATTATGGCTTTGGGCAGTTTAACCTCTTTTAACATAGAGCAATGGTAGTCACTCTGGTCATTTAGGGATTTCCTGAGGTGCCACTGATATATTTCATTAAGATTTGAAAGGATAGAATTAGTAGATAAAATAAAGGCAATTGTCTTCTTTTACCTGCTTTGGAATGAAACTATTTTTTTATACATACAGAAAAGGTATTCTCTTTGTGAGGCAAACCATTTGTATACACAAGAATCCCTAACAAAATGTGATCTCTCAATTGCAAATGCAGCCTGACAATATAATTATTCATGTTCGGTACAGAGGTTAAATATACAAGAATTGATAGCAGACTAAGTTATGGCTTCTCTTTTTTCTCTCTCTTTAGCTCAATGACAGATTTTCCATGTCTGATTTATGAAGTAAATGTTTTTTTAACTTAAGAAAAGCTGCACTGATGAGCAATGTGGAAAAGAGCAGATTGGTTATATGCAGCCTTTCCTGTTCCTTTCTAATGGTTGTTCCAAGCATTATGCTGAAAGAGAACATAAGCTGTAGTTATAGATATGCCAGTGAATAGATACAGGAATTTTCTTCTGAATTACAGAAAAATGCAATATGCCATTCAGGTATACCCAGGTACAACATACACTCCGTGATATGTACAACATGTGGCTGGCATGTACTACCTAGGAAACACTCCAAGGTAATGTTTAAACAATTTGGGGGTTGAAGCAACACTAGTTATAGAGGGTAAAACCAGACAAATCCCTAGAAGCCTCAGATTAATTTTAAATAATCTCAGGCTCCAGGTTACAGGTAAATTGAGTTTTGAAGGTAGGATGAAGGCACATGCCTTGATGGTTATCAATGGAATGTGAGAATTCCCAGGAAGAACTCCTTGTGTGCACAGATAAAGAATTAAAAGACTCCTGGAAAAGTTAGTATCAGGAGGAACACTCACTTAACAGGAGAGATAAGAAAGCAACCAAAATAGGGGAGTTAATAAGAAAGGGACAGGAATTCAGAAAAACACCTGAGTAAGAAGACAAAAGGAGTCATTGACCTAATAAACCCAGGCCTCTGGGTCGTTGACTGAGAAGAGCTAATGGTTTTTGAAGGTTGACTTAGAGAAGTGACAACCCTTATCTACACGGAGTATGACAAGGGAAAACAATAATATCTAACATTTATTAAGAGCTTACTATGTGCCAGATACTCTTCCAAGTGCCCTGTTTGTTTCAAACATCCTTTTGAAGGATAGATACCCAACCAATTAATGTTCTAAAATATTGTCTGGTTTGATCTCCTATATATATTTATTCTCCTAAGACACTTCTTCCCAAATGGCCAAATCACTTAAATCCCTGGGTGATATTTAAAAATACAGATTCCTAAGACGCTTCCATTGAGGTCTTGGGCTACAGAGCCTTTTCTTTTCATGAACAATTGAGATAATTATGTTCAGAACTTTTTGGAAAACACTAACTTAAGAAAAAAGAAAAAATTTCCTAGATTTTTTGTTTAATAGATTTTTATAGATTATAGTTTTATAGATGGCAGTGTTTATACATGCATATCTTTGAACGACTGCATGTAATTCTTGAATTATAAAACATTATTAAAGGATTGTAGCCTGAAGTTTCAGGATAGCTAGACAATAGATAGGAATTTTCAAGTGAAATTGGTGTCTAATCTGTTTTAATTAGAATCCTTACAAATAAATAGCTCTCAATTAGCATATTACATGTCACTAAACGATTCATGACTTACTGCTCAGTGAAGTTTGCCTCAGTGTGTGAGCTAAGACTGGTGTCTGTGGCTGTGAAAGTATCTAGTGCATTTCTTCCATTAAACATCCGGAAGAGGGTATTGCATTCTCATGGGATGCTCCCTGAAACCGCATAGGCAAACTCAACAGCCTCTTTCCCTATCAATTCCAAATCATACAGAATTTTGACCTTATCTAGCAGGAATCTATGAGTCAAAAAGACTTCAAAAGAGGACATTACTTTTTTTTGAAATTCCTACCATAGCAAGTCTCTTATTCAAAAAAGATATTGGAGCTTTCTGAGAAAACCGCTAGTCCACCTTTGTGTCCCAGCAGATTCTGGGCTACAAAGATGGTTGAAAATTACTTATTTTTTGTAAAAGCCATAATTTTAAAAAAATCAAATAATTTCCAAAATAAAAATGTTATTTGGAGTACAACTGACTTCCAAAAGGTTCTCACACAAAAGCAAATGTAGGAGTATGGGCCGCAAAGCTGCCCAGGCCCCTCTGGGCATCAGACCCCCATTCACGACAGGAGTGCAGAAGGGAAGTAGTGTGGAGAATGACTTCATCCTAACAAAAGGTTTGGGCTCAAGCCCAGTCACTACGAGTACAGAAATCAAGCTGAATATTTATGAAACTTTGAATTTTGCAATACATGAATTAGAGGCATCATAAGCATCATTGCTGTGAATAGTATATGGATATGTAGTTGTTACCTAAGCAAAGTTGTGACTGGATTATCCTTAAAGAAAATATAAACTTTATCTTTTGGTAAAAATGTTTCCACAAAATCAAAGGCTAAGTGGAGAAAAAAAATGGAAGGTTTCTCTGCTTTGGCCTTATTAACATTTTGGATTGAGTAATTCTTTCTTAGGGGTACAGGGATCTGTCCTGTACATTGCAAGATGTTAACATCCCTGGTGTCTACCTATTAGACGCTAATAGCACTCTCCACCCAGTTGTGACAATCAAAGATGTCTCCAGACATTGTCACATGCCCCTTGCTGGGGGGTGGGTACACCCCAGGATCACTTCTGGCTGAGAAACACTACTCTAGTGTGAGTATCACTCACAGGAATGTCATTCCATTTTACCAGACCTATTTTACTGGTTGGTTAAGAAAATGGCCCCAAAGGTATGTGATCAATGTTAGTACAACACTGTCTTTTTTTGGCTGTGAGGCAGTGTCTTTTTTCTTTCTTTCTTATCCTGACATTTCTAAAACCCCAGAAAATGCAGAGCAGCTTGCTCATAGTAACGTTAACATGAATAGATGGGTTGGGGGAAAAAATTTCTCTTAGAAACTCTAGAAACTAAAAGAAGGGAACTCACTTCTTCAGTAGTCCATATTTATTCTTCCAATCAACAGTACAAGGATATGACTACTGGGAAATGATTTTCCTTCTCTAGCCAAATTTGTTTGTCTCGCAATACTCAGGGTTAAGGAGGCACAAGCCCACCCCTGTGTCTTTCAGGGTTTACTTATAACATCTTCCCTCTGCTTCTGCCTGATGTTGCCCCTTGCACATTGCGCTAGATGTAGCAGTCGTTTTCTTCTGCTTTCACACTGCAGTGGAAATTGCTGCAGTAAGGAATACCCTGTCCTTGAATGGTGCTTTGTTTCATGCAGGTGAAGGCTGAATTTTGCTTTCAGGTGAAGTGAGCCCAGGAAATTAGCTTATTAGACATGTAAAGACCTTGGGCCAAAATAAAAATCAGATAATACTCAGGATCTAGAAGGATATGAAAATACTGCTTTCCCTAATACTCTATAGTATAAGAAATAATTTCAAAACAAATGCAGGTAGATTTGTTGAGACATTAGCCTCATAAAAGTCGATTGCCTCAAATTTGCATTATTTTTTCAAAAAAAGCATTTACGATTATGATATCTTTATTCTAAGGGTAAAAAAATATACATATGCTGATGTAGATACCATTAGAAATGGTATCTGTAAAAAAATCAAGGTCAGAAAATTTACTTTCAGTGTTAACATCTGACCAAACTTTACCTTGAATTATAACTTTGTCTTCTCCTAGGAGATTGCATAGGATCATAGATTATTAATTTACTGTTTCTCCTCTTTCTGCAGATATGAGCTTGCATTTCTGATCACCACCTGTGCTCATGTATTTGTATCCTTCTCTGCTTCCTGCTCTTCCCTCTTTTCTGCATCCTGCTACGTATTAGTGGTAGAAAAGAGTTAGTAGGTTCATTGACTTGAATGAGATGAAAGTTCTGTAAGGTCAGAGACAGAGGCACATCTTTAAAAGACTGAATTACTTAAAACTAAGTACATGCAATAAGACACTATGAAAGAGAAGTATCTAAAATCTCAAGAACTTTTTTTCCCTAAGAAATCAGCAATCGTTATTTAGGGTAGAGCACTACTTAATATTCACTTCAATCAATGTCCCATCTCTAAGGATTGCTTCTCTGAGTGGCATCTACCCAGGGCTCCAGTGATAAATATTTAATAAAGGAAACTCCCTCTACCTTTTTTTTTCCTCTTTTTCCCATATGCATTAAATTAATTACTTCATTTTAACAAGCAAAGCTGTTCTTTCAAATGCCACTTTCATATTTCACATTCTTGAAAACTCTTTCTGTATCAGGGTGATTTACAGAAAAACATTTTGAAAGATTAAAGTTTTAGGGGTAGATTTTGTCAGGAAAACAAAACAAAACAAAACAAAAAACAGGTACTTTGTCCCCAAACCAAAAATGTTCTGATATGCTCCTTTCCTTTGGACTTGGGGAGCATTGCCTCATATTTGGTTATTTCAATGAAACAACACAGAAATTTTTCTTACAGCAAAGGAGAACATAAAAACAGCAAAATAAAGACAGAAAAAGTAAACTTGCTCTGTGGAGGGTTTGATTTCCCAGAGACTTTTTTCCTCCTTTTATTCTTTTTCTTTTTTGGGTATAATTCTCTGTGCACTGAAGACATTCTGTTCTGGTGAGCTCTGCACTTCTTATTCATGGCAATTACGTTCACATCTTTGATCTTGGATGAGATCTCTTGTGCATATTTTGTTCTATTTATGTCTTTGATCTGGTTTCTTGTGATTTTTTAAGGTTGTGTTTTTATTCGAAAGACGTTCAGCCTACAATATTTAAAAAGGAAAAAAAAGGTGACATTTAGTTTATCCATATGACATTGTCTTTTTAGGCATATAGATAAATTAGACTGTCTTTATATTTCTCAGTTGCTTCTCCCAATATCCTGATAATTTGTGTGGTTTTTTAAGCTGTCATAACAGTGGAAAAATCAACAATCAGATGGAATACAACATGGTCGATCAAATTCAGCTCAACGGTGTTTCAATCTTGTTATTATATGTGTCTTAAAAGAATCAAATCGGTCTTCCAATGATCTGGAGGGGATTTGGCTGTAAAATAGCGAGAGAGTAAATTCACAGAGAGCTCTTGCTTACAGATGGCTTAAGTAGTCTTGCTTATTTGTTATTACCATGATCCTTTAATTTAATATAAATTCACTTTCTTATTTATGTAACATATCACTTATACTCAGGTTTCAAGAATTTACCTAGGTAGCTTAAAGGCAATATGTATTACTAAACGGAGATTAAATAATAAGATAACAGCTAGCGGTCGCTGTAGCGATGGCGAAGTGCTATGAATAAGGGGGCTGCATGGGACCCAGGAATGTACATGACAAAAATTGGTCACCATGGCAACATTTGAGCAGTGGGAGACAGGGAGCTGAACTGAGCAATACAGAACTGCAGTGGCCTGATTGAAAAGAACTGCCTATAATTTAGCTTGACTGACTTCTTATGTAATATGTTTTCTGTACTATGCAAATGAATATAGAAATATGAGAATCCAAAACAGTCTGTAAATCCAGGCTGCAATAAAAAAAATACACCTTTCTTCGAGTGTGAGATTAAGAATTTCAATTTGTAGCAAGCCAGAAGGTTCTTTGTTCCTAATGATCTTAGGCTGTAAGCATTATCACAGGTATTCTTGCATAAAGCCATGTCTAGAAACAAGATTTCCATATTTTAGAGGCCTATTTAGGCAAACACTAAATATCATTTTGCAAAAGTAAATCAGACTGGAATTAGAAGGCATAGAAAGGTGATGCAACTATAAGAAATTGTTAAGTTGAACAGTTCCATGGTGAGCCTCACCATGGAAAATATAACTTAATGTTTTTCATTTAGTTTATGTCTAGTCAGTTAAATTCTAGCTCCTTGAATTTCAATTCCAATTGATTTGTATTTCATGGAATTATACAGATAGAAGGGAGCTCACACAACTACATAATCTAGCGGACAAAAGTCAAATGGTTTTTTGGGGGGTGGGAGTTATAGGGTACTTTTACAGAGCACTCATACCACGTGAATAGATAAGGACTACCAGAATATCACTTATTCAAAGTGTTATAAGAGCAATGATACCTCCGTTAAAACATTTTCTAAGCATTTGATCTCTTCCTAAGATTCAGTATTGTTGATCAGATAAGCACTGTATATATCATGTAAGGTGGAATTACAATGAATTATGTAGCTTAATGGTAACAGTCCTTCTAAATTGTGCTTATGATAATAATAATAATAAATTAGTAGTAATTATAGATATGATAAGAGCTTAAATGTACTGAGTGCTATGTATCTTCCAGGCACTCTGTTGCCTCATTTTATCCTCACAAAATTGCTGCAAGATAGAAACAATCATTCTTCTCATTTGGCAGATAGAGTTTTAAAAGGCAAAGTAATTTACCTAAGGTTACTCAGATACTAATTTGCACATCTCTGATTAGAACTTAGAGCCATCTGGTTCCAAAGTCTCACTTTCTAAGTATGGTTTCTTCTTGCTATTTGTTCAGATTACGTCTTCATAAGACCTTTCTTCTCTATTCCTATTATCAACACTTTCCTCTGCCAGGATCATTTCTTAACAATCGGTTGTTGTCTTTCCTTGATGAGTTCCAGCTTTCAGCCATGTACACAGACACTGGAAACTCATTTTATCTATATTCACTGACTTGTCTTTTGCAAATTTGCTAATTATAAAAATTCCCTCTTTTATCATAATATGTCATTTACCCCTTCCTTCTATTTTATTTGCCTAAACTATATTATGAAAAAGAATTTGTCCTTGTTTACATTTTGAATGTCCTCAGTCCAAGAAGTGTATGTGTTGGTATTATGAAAAGATCAGACAGCAAAAGGGAAGAACTAGCCAGGATTTACTAGCACCCGGCATCCACTTAGGCTGGAAGAGCTGCCTGGTGTAATGAATCAGGAAGTTTCTCTGCTCTTTTAAGTCTGGCTTCTGTTGCTCAACAGTGCATCTGTGGTATTCATCTATGTTGTTTTTGGTAGCAGTGTCATTTCTGTGTAGTATTCCATTGTGTGAACATTCCACAATCTATTCATCTACTCTATTGTGAGTAGACATTTGGATGTTTCCCATTTGGAGTTAGTATGAATAATGCTGTTATAAACATTCTAGCATATATCTCTTGGGAAATATAAACTTTTTTTAGGTTTTATCATTGGTGGGGCATAGGATATGCAAATACTCAACTCTTGGCAGTAGACAGTGCCTAAGAGTTTTCAAACATGGTTATGCCATTTTTCTTCCCACCAACAAGGAGTATAGAAAAATTCCAGGTTCTCCACATCTTCAACAACACTTGGTGTTGCCAATGGTTTTAATTTTAGTCATTCTGGAGGTTTGGGAATTGTATTGTATTGTATCATGGTCATGTGATAACTAATGAGATTGTGCCCCTTATTCTATATTTCTGTTCCATATAGACATGCGCGTGTGTGTGTGTGTGTGTGTGTGTGTGTGTGTGTGTGTTTGTGAGGAAACTTTTCAGTATCTTGCCCATTTTTCTATTTTTTCATCTGTCTTTCCCTTGACTTGTAAAAAAGTGTTTATGTTTAATGATAAATCAATGCATTGATAAATCAAATTTATGGGAGAAGTTTTACTCTTTTCTCTTTTTCCCTTCTTTACAGATCTTTATTCATTTTCTCCTTTCAAAATGTCTGAGTGTTAACTAAGATACAATGTAACCCGGTGCTGTGGCTCATACCTGTAATCCCAGCACTTTAGGAGGCTGAGGAGTGAGGAATGCTTGAGCCCAGGAGTTCGAGAACAGCCCCAGAAACGTAGAAAATCTTGTCTCAAAAAAAATTTTTTTTTTAAAAAAGCTAAGTGTGGTGGTGTGTGCCTGCAGTTTCAGCTACTCGGGAGGCTGAGGCAGAAGGATGGTCTGAGTCCGGGAGTCCAGGCTGTGGTTAGCTGTGATTGTGCCACTGCTTACCAGCTGGGAAGACAGAGTAAGACCCCAAATCAATGACAACAACAAAAAAGGTACAATCTAGTCTGCCATAATAAGAGACTCAAAATGCAATGGCTCAAATAAGGCAGAAAGGTATATCTTTCTCATGTAACAGTCTAAACAAGCCGAGATATCAAGATCAAGCAGCTCAGCTATGTTAAAACTGAGGCTCCTTCCTTCTCAATATCTGAAATTCTGAAGGCAATACTCTTGTCCTAAAAGCAGGTTATCACCATTTCAGCTTTTAGGCTCAGGGGTAAGAGGTAAGAAGAGAGGGGCATGCTCTTTCTCCTTTTTGGATATGACTTGGAAGTTTTACACTTTCACTCACCTCCTACTAGCTAGGTTTCAGCTTTATGGCCAGACTTCTCTTACTGGATAGAAGGCAGAGACATATCATCTTAATTTGGTGCCCATTTTGCTTAAATACATCTTCTATTATAGTGGAAGAGGGGGAGAAAAAATATATTGTTAATGATCTATAGTTTAGTTTTTGCCATCACTCCAACTGAATTAGAGATCAGATCTAAATCCTGAATTTAGAGACCAGAAAGATGTCTCAGGTAGGCACCTCCAGTGTAGTTCTTTCAGATACAAGACTGGGATTTAATTCCAGGTAGCAGTCACCAACAGTTATAGCATTTCAAAAGTAATTTTTTTCTCTAATGAATTAAGAGCTTGCACAAGATTTTTCTCATGGAAACAAAATTAGACATGTTGGATTTAGATTGCCCAGTATGGTCATATAATTTATAAACCAATGACAACGTTTAGGGGTGTTTTTATTAGTTTGTGAGAAGTTCTGTAACAAATATCACATAGAGAAATTTGTATTCTCACAATTATGGAGGTATCAGAAGTGTAAGTTTCTTCTGAGATCTCTCTCCTTGGCTTATAAATGGCTCAGTGTCTTACGTGGTCTTCCTTCCATGTGTGTCTATGTCCTAAGTTCTTCTTCTTATAAGGAGAACAAATACACTAAATTAGGGCCCACCCTAAGGGGCTTCATTTTAATTTGTAAAATTACCTCTTTAAATACCCTATCTCAAAATATTGTCACATTATGAGGTACTGAACTATAGGACTTCAACATATGAATTTAGGGAACAAAGGGAGGGCATAATTCAACCCATAAGAGGTATAAAAGGCAGATTAGTTGATTGTAGTGATGCATCTATACAAATGAAAAAGGGAAATTTTGTGAGAAATTTCAAGCTAGCAATTTTCAACCGGGTCACTTACTCTTGACAACTTTGAGGGTCTTCAACAGTTGTGAAGCTTTTTCTTCCTTTGTGAACTTGAGATGTGAATGAGTGTTTATAAAGATTATTCTTCCTTCTTCGATTCCCATTTATTCACAGAGGCTGTTTCTGTGTGTGGTACTGGAGAGTCTAATTCCCAAGCACAACAGCGCCTCTATGGGTAAGTGCATTGCCGGTGCCAATGTCAGTACAGGAACATGTGTGCTCTTACCTGCAGGCCCACAGATGAGAGCTGAGATTCTCTGCCATTCAGCCTGCTCTGTGTTGGCTGTAGACTTGAATCTACTGGTGGGGTTTCCCACAGTCAAATAAAGAAGATCCAGGGCTTAGGACAAAGGCTTCTTATGGTATGAGTGTAGAAATCAGAGTAAGAACTCTGGAGTGTCATAGGAGGGCACACTCAAGCACTGGGACAGGCTCAGGAATACAGCCAGGGGAGCAGGAATTGGAATGAAGAGGAATTGTAGTGGAGGAGAGGGAAGTTTGGGATGGAGGGAGGGGTTCATGGCCCATGACCGTGATAGTGGAAATGGGGCAGGTTGTGTCCTTCCCTTGTAGCTGTCATTTCACCTCACTTCTGCCATCTTTGACAAATTGATAAGAAGGGTATTTGGGGCAGTGGAAGGGATATAAGAACTGGGAAAAAAGGAAGGAAAGAGGATTATGGGATCTACAGTAACTGGAGAAAAAGAAGCTGATACAGAAGCGGGGAAAACTGAGTTTTTGGAGCAACGCAACTGGGGCTGTGACTCCAGGCATACCCAAATGGGTGTTATAATGCCATGCTCGCCATAGTAAACTCAAGGAATCTTTTAACTGTTTATACTTTTGTGGTTTGATTTTTTTCACCAAGAAATCATGGCCATGAGATTATTTTTTCCCAATCTAAAAATAAATACCTGAAATCACAAATAAAAGGTGGATTAGTTTAATTCAGTTTAAATTTATTTAGAGATTATGAGATGAGAAGCTGTTTCTGGAAATTCTACATATTATGTTTAATTCCAGAAGAGCACATACTTTAATTTGGTGTAAAAATAAAAAATTACAGAGTTGAATGAATACGTTTTCCTGTGAATATTTGTTGCATACTAGATGTTATGAAAAAAGATCATGAAATCGCTTAGACTTAAAAGTATTTGTGTTCTTTCATTCATTGCATTTGCATCTCTCTGTATAGCTACCACACATGTTGTCAGAACAGTTCCTTCTGTGCACCTGGGCCACATTCCTCCTTATAGCTATTACCTACATTTGGCAATAACTTAGTTCTAGACAGACAACTAAGCCATAACCTTATTTTGTTTTTGTTTCTTCATTTCTATTGTATATCAGTATCTCTGGACTGAATGCTTACTGGGAGAAAAGCACCATGCCAGCTACTGTGAGGTTTTACCTGGTCTGAAGAAATGCTCTTTTGCCCTTCAGCAATTTAATAACTAAGTGGGGGTGACAATCATCCTAATTCCCAGTCCATATGTCAGGAGCAAGGACTGTCATATGGCTATATAATGATGATCACTCTGTAGAGGTTCTCTCCTTGGTAAGCACAGAGCACTGAGACTCGCTCATATATTAGATTTGCTGTCTGGATTATGTGTGCCATCTGGGACCTGGTGGGAATAGGCCAAGAGGATCACTCATAGTTTAGCTCCCGTGGTTTTTCAGGCAGCTGGGCAGCAATGCTGCACGGGCTTCAGGAGTCCATTGTAACAAGGGTTTTAATGAATATGAAATTTGGAATGAGAAACTTTTTCTGTAATTAGAGAAGACCTCAGAAGGAAGGCGAGATGAATCCCAAGGAATAGGAAAGACAATATGGGTAGGGGGGCATATCTGTATAAATTAGCCATTGTTTGTGCATATTACAATGTGGTGTTAAAAGGAAGAAAAGAAAGAACAGGTGATGGTGAGTCTGCTTCTTGTTCACATGCATTGGAAGCAATTCATTCTGGAAATATCTATGGAGTGGCTGATGTATATCATTGACCTACAACACTGAGAAGACAACAATGGGGAAAACAATAAAAAATTTCTGCTTTCAGGGAGTTTACGTGGTAATAGAGAGAGACGCAATGCAAGATAAATAAATTAGGCATAGTATATATTATCTCAGAGATGGATATTATCTTACTATGGGAAAGAAATAAAGCAGGTTTAAGATTATGGAGGGTTACAAGGAAGAATAGTATTTGGAACTGACAAATTTACCTTTGGTATCACCAACTCCTATGATTTTAAGTCTCTGCTGCCCCATTTCCCCTGCCTTCATTCCCAGCTCAGGCAGTTAATCATTTTAGGCTCTCTTCCTTTTGTGCCTTCAAAGCATAATGAAAGAAGAAGAGTCAAACTCCTTCCACACAAGTCTGGTGACTGGTAAGATGAAGATCACACTTCCCTCCTCCAAAAGCATTTGATTTCATTATGGGGGAAAGACACCCCAAAAGCAACTGTCAACACTTCAGGCTTCAGAGAGTAGAAAACCCACTCTGGGGAATGCTTTTTTTTCCCCAGAGGGTGTGCTGTAGAAGTTGGAATGGGTCACTGAGAATGAGGCTATGTTAAAACAAGATAAGGGTGGTAATCCATGGGTACAACTGGGCAGAAGAAAGAGGAAGTGCAAAGGCTCTGAAGAAGGAGAAGGAGAACTGCAGGTGAGGAGTCCAGTGAGCCCGGAGCAGAGAAAGGAGATAGGAGACACAGAGGAGCGAAAGACAGAGATGACATAGGAGCCGGGCCATGTTGGGACTTTTTCGTCCTAGTGAGGGCTTTAGTTTTTTTACTCTGAGTTAAGATAACAGCCCCTGGGGCATTTTGAGAAGTGGAATATGCTTAGGCATTCAAATATTTCATGAGCCTGTGTTTCAGACCTGATGTTGTGCCCAGTACTGAAGATACTGTGGTGAATGTAAAAACAGTCTCTACCCTTAAGGAATTTAATTTATTAGAGTGTGGTCCTTGACGCCATGTAATGAAGGGGCATGTCAGGCTAAGAGCAGGTGTAGTGAAGAAAGTACATGGTTGGCAAAAAAATCTTAGGTGTGAGCTACAACTTGGTTGGTTACTTTGAGCAGTATTAGGAAGATAACTCAAGTCTCATCCTTAGTGACCCACTCTAACTTCTATAGCCCACCCTCTGGGGCAAAAATAAAGTATTTCTCAGGGTGGGTTTTCTACTTTCAGAAGCCTGAAGTGTTGACAGTTGCTTTTGGGGTGTCTTTCCCCCATAATGAAATCAAATGCTTTTGGAGAAGGAAAGAGTGGTCTTCATCTTATCAGTCACCATACCTGTGTGGAAGGAGTTTGAAGGAGTTTGACTCTTCTTCCTTCGTTATACTTTGAAGGGGCAAAAGGAAGAGAGCCTAAAATGATTAACTGCCTGAGCTGGGAATGAAGGTAGGGGAAATGGGGAGGCAGAGACTTCAAATCATAGGAGTTGGTGATACCAAAGGTAAATTCACCCTGAGGGTCAATATGGTAGGGCATGAACTAGGTAAACACGTGGGGGTAATTGAGTTACACAGATGTAAAGGAGGTAAACAAGAGAGTGACAAAACTCCATGGAAGTAGTTGGCAGAGAAATGATGAGTGCATTAGGTAATATTGTAGAAGTGAAAACATTACTAATTGGTAATAAACTGTATAAAAAGTGTGGAGACAGATATTGTATATTTTACAGTGTTTTCTGAATGAGTAAAATGAATGTACTAGCACCTCTTTTTTTTTTTTTAGTGATGCCCCAAAGTCTCGATTATTTTTAAGATTTTGAATCTTTTTGGAATTTCCTTTTAGAAGCAACCTGGTATCTTAAGTCAGTATTATTTTCTTAAACATTTGCCTATTTTTAGTGTGGAAAAAAAGAGCAAAGTCACCTCCATCTTATTTCTGTTTCTTTTTATTTCTTCTCCCTCCCTCCCTTTCTTTCCTTCTTTCTTTCTTTTATTTATTTATTTTGACACAAGGTCTTGATTTTTTTTTTTTACAAAAGGAGAAAACATCTAACTATTTAATGCTTTATACCAAGAATTGGTAAACATCTTTTGTAAAGAGTCCTGTAATAAATATATTAGGCTTTGCAGTCCATACAGTTACTCAGGTGTACTGTTATAGTACAAAAGCAGCCATTGACAGTATGTAAATGAATGAGCATGTTTGTGTTCCAATAAAACTTTATTTGCTGAAATAAGCAATGGGTCAGATGTAGTTCTTGGGCCACAGTTGGCCAATTTGAGCATTATATTGTCATCTTTGAAATCTGTCTGTGCTGAAGATTGTTTTACTTGCAATGATTTTTTTGTTTAGTTGATGTAATTCATTTTCATTTCTATTCCCTATCATGTTTTGTAACAAAATTCAATGGTTATGACAGCAGAATTTTTAAAAGGTTAAAACTTTTCATGTTTTTTTTTTCTCAAATTTCTGTCTTTTGTAGGTTTTTAAGATGGATCCAAGTAGTATTAAAGCTTTTAATTGTCTACTTCCTTTTCCCTGAAGGAAATAAGATTCAAAACTTCTTGTGTCATTTTTATGCTACACCAGTCTTGTTGTCAGTAGTTTTCCATTGCAAATGTAATAAAAAAGTGAAAATTAATTTTCTATCATTTGAATCAAAATGTCCCAATGTCTCGATATGGTGCTAAAGTAAAACTGTAAAGTTAATGGAATATTATAATCTGCAAGATGGTTTTTTGTTGAAGAAAGAAAATTGGCTCATCTTCCATGGTTTAAAAGACTTATAGTAACAGGACCAATGAAATCAGCAATTAACAGTAAAAACATCAGATAAAAATGAACCAATCTCATCTTTTTTAACTGAGAGAAGAGAAATTCCTATTGGAATATTCAAAGGTTCTTTTCTGTCTCATTTATAATGCTTAGGTAAACAAATGCCCTTGGTTCTAAATCTTGCATTGGAAAAAAATAGCAGTATTAAAAAATCAACATTTATTCTTGCCTGCACAGGAGTGATTAAAATGTTGACGGCATACTGGCGTCCCTGAGCTTTGTGACAGCTGCCATTGCTATCGTGCCCAGCCATAGAGCCAGGGCCGGCTTTATTGGTAAACTGCTCTGCTGGGCCACAGACTCTCTGCCTCCATTGTATACCAGCATCTGCTGCCATATTTTAAAGCTGCCTTCCACAAACTTTGACGAAGGTGAAGATTCCATACCACATTCATTTGCTCCTTCAAGAGAACAGGTCGGTTTTCTAGGACAGGGATCATAAACTTTCATTCTTGGAAATTAATTACTGGAAATTAAAGTTACATTTCACCACTGATTTTGCTAGTAACAAAAACAGTTTCACTTCTTGTGAAACCTAATTACATTGAGTTGTATTTTCTTTTTTGACAGAAGGGAGAATGAAGGCATCTAACAAGCCTCACCAAATAAGACTGGCATCTTTTAGGCATTTTCCAGCTTGTCCCAATTTGTGGAGACGGCTAGTACCACGTCATTCCCTGATGACAACAGCTTCCAATGTGGCTGTACCAATGCTACCAAGCTATCCATTTAAAAAGAGAAGCATGTAAAATCCAGATTTGAAATTCAATAAGGAATTCAAAGAAAGTCTAGCTTTCAGTCCATCTCCTAGCTAAATGAATAAATGAATAGGCAAACTATTGCATCAAAAAAAAAAAAAATTAGAAGGCAACCAAAGGAAGCCTTGCTCACTACGCTCTGAAAATAGCCCCGTCTGGAAAGGTATGCTTTTAGACTAAGAAAGCAGAAAAAACTAATTAGACAAGAAGCAACCGTGAACAAACATGTTAGCAGAATCAATAACTGGAACTGATCAGCTATTTCTTTAATTGTGCCAGCTGGACGTCCGTGATGTGCTTAGCAGAGCATAATTACCAGCTTCCATCCCATAGCGAAGATTTTTTCTTTTTTCTTTCTTTTACATAAACAGCTGGGCATATGCCATTTAATAATAATAATAATAATGATATATTTTTAAAAACTGAAAAATTAGTGCGAAATGAGACATCCCATGTAAGATGATATTTCATGAATAATTATAAGGAGGCCAAGTGAATATGCCAATTGTGCTAATAAGACTGCAAGCTATCAAGGAAATGTAACTAATTTCTTAATTTAAAGGCCATTATGTGTTCGGTGTGAAAGTCTGCATTATTAAAAGTAGCGACAATTTGTTTTGCTGTTTTAGCATGGGTTCCATAGTTTGTTCTCATTTGAGGAACTATGATTGATTTTGGGCCCAAAGCATTTCCCCTACTGCAGCTTGAAGGACCATGCAATACAGTTGTCTGGTACCATTAGGAGGAATTAAGATGGACTTCGAGCTGTGTAAGTAAAAGGAATAGAGAAGAGAAAGGTTTCACTAGTTAATTCAAAGGGGAAAAAATCCTAGCCCAATTGATTTGTACACTTTTTTTTCCCCGAGTGACAGCAAAACAAAAGTTTGTGAGCATGTAATAGACTGGAAAGACCAGTGTTTAAAAGTCCAAGTTTAGCTGAGTGTAACCAAAGAAAGCTTATCACTTCTGACATATTGCTGTGGGAAACTGGCCTCTTTAGGGCAGTTGTCACCTGGAAAAGTGACATGTTAAAGGAAATATGTACATAGGGAGTGAAAGGCAAGCCAGAAAATACTGGAAGATTTTGATAAAAGTAAGGATTTACTGATGCTTATTCAAAACTTACCAAAGATGTGTTTTTCTAAAAGGAAAATGTTTCTTCAATTTATTTGGGACAGAATAAAAGAACCCATAATAATACATGCTTTGACACATTTACTCCTAAATATAAAAAGCTTATTGGGGTGGCAGGGAGTAAAATAAATTTTCAAGTGACAAAGGGTCCTAGACCCAGTTTTATTTTTTATTTTTCCGAGTTCATTGTTCCACATTAAATTAAAAAGAAGACTGCTTTAGTCAGCAGGCATAACTCACCACAAGGGAAAGACTATAGCTACACTGTGGTTGTAAATGCCTGTGTTCTACCAGCCCTGGAGAACAGTTCCTGTTTCTTTCGTGAATTTCAGGGATCAGAACCCCTGAACTCTCTCTCTTCATGACCAACTATTCAGTTTGACTTGGTTGAATTTGGTTCAGTTGAGTGCAAGTCACTCGATCTTTTATTGTGCAATTACTATGCACCAGACTATTGGAAGGACTATCAGCCTCCAATCCCAGAGGGTATTGTGCAATTCCATTTTCTCTCTAAGGCAGTCAAGCCAAGCTATTAATACTAGGCAACAAAGAAGAAGTAAGTTGCTGTCTCTAAGTACTTTCTACCTTGGGGTTGCTAGCAGTCAGGCTTGAATGGGAATGGTGGAGACCCCAGTTCTCTCGTCAGTAATTTGCTTTATGACTTTAGATAGGTTATTTGGCCTCTCTGGAGGCTTGTGAATTTCATTTGTAAAATGGGAAATACAATATTTATTTATCTCATAATATATCTCTTCTGAAAGAAAAAAATTAAATTACAGACAAGTACTAAAAATAATAAACTCCTAGGTCCTCAATATCCAGAATTCACAGCAGTTTACATTGGGTAATAGACAGTTGCTTCTAATTATTTTTGTTAGCATTTTCATTGCAATAATAATGAGTTATGTGTGTGAACACCAGCTAGAAAATGGGGACAGAGGGGAAGCACACCTCATCTCAACAAGGGTACCTGCATAATGAACATTTCTATACCCTGAATTGTACCCTACTTCTTTAAAATAAAAAAAAAATTTAAGAAATGGGGAAATAAATATTCTTTAAATATTAGATTCTTTCAAGTTGAAAGAAAGAGACATCTCAGGTTACTAGATGATGAGTTTATTCTATAACACAGGAAGTGGGAAGTTTAGCCACCACACAACCCTCTGTGTCCCTAACTCTCAGGTCCCTTCATGGGGAAGTGGTTTTTGTAATCATATCATACAGATGTTGCATGGATAATTTAATTCGTCTATATGGTAAAAATTAGAAAAGAGTAGGAGGTTTAGAGAAGAATACAAATGTGTGCTGTATACCACAGAACATTAGTAAAGTTTGTGTCCAGTCTGATTTGGGGGGAGGAGTAACTGAAGTTCAGATCTCACCTTCTCAGTGATAACACATTAGTGTGTGTGTGTGTATATATATATTTTAGTTGGAGTTTCACTCTGTCGCCCAGGCTGGAGTGCAGAGGCACGCTCATGGCCACTGCAGCCTCGACCCGCTGGGCTCAGGCGATCCCTCCGCCTCAGCCTTCCATGTAGCTGGAGCTAGAGGTGCATGCTACCATGCCCAGCTAAATTTTTGATTTATTGTAGAGACGAGGTCTCACCAAGTTGCCCAGGCTGGTTTTGAATCCCTGAGCTCAGGTAATCCTCTCCCCTTGGCCTCCCAAAGTGCTGGGATTACAGGCTTGAATACCACGCTTGGCCTTATTCAATACTTTAATAATCTGTGCCCTCTTCCTGCTTTTCTTCTTGTCTCCATAACACGTTATTATTTTTTAGCATGCTATTTAATTTATGATTTATTGTGCATGTTGTTTTTTGTCTGTATCTGCCTATGGAATATAAGCTCCTATTGCTTTTTCCCATAGATTAGCCAGAGTGAACGGACTTGGCCACCATGGGGAAGATTATGGAGGTTTCTCAAAAAACTAAGAATAGAACTACTATATGATCCAGCAAGCCCACTGCTGGGTATCTATCCAAGAGTGGAAATCAGTATATTGAAGACATACCTGCACACCCATGTTTATTGCAGCACTATTCACAATAGCCAAGATATGGAATCAATCTAAGTGTTCATTAACAGATGAATGGATAAAGACGACGTGCTACATATACACAATGAAATATTATTCAGCAACATAAAGGGTTGGAATTCTGTCATTTACAACAACTGAATGTATCGGAGGACTTACTTATTGTTAAGTAAAATAAGCCAGATACAGAAGGACAAATTTTGCATGTTCTCACTCATATGTGGAAACTAAACATTTAAAAAATTGAACTTATGGTGATAGAGAGTAGAATGGTGGTTACCAGAGGCTAAAACGGGCAGTGGGAAGACGGGGCAAATGGGGATGGTTAGTGGGTACAAAAATTCAGTTTGATAGAATGAGTAAACCTAGTATCTGGGAGCACAGTGGGGTAGTTATAGTTAACAATAATTTATTTCATATTTAAAGATAATGAAAACAGTGAAATTAGAATGTTCCTGACACAAGAAATAATAAATACTTAAGGTGATGGATACCCCAATTTCACTGGTTTGATTGTATGTCTGTATCAAAACATCACATGTATCTTGTAAACCTACGCAACCATTATGTATCCATAATAATTAAAATATGAAAATAAAATTTATAAAAACTAAGTTACAGAGTGTATGAACAATGGATAAGTGGATTTTTAATATTAACAAAGTCCCTTAAGAAAACAAGTACTGCAAATATCACCAGAGCATAGTATGTATACTAGATAGAACATGATTTTCCTCTATACAGTCTATTAAAAAGGTAAGATATATTTTATTGGCAGAATGATTAATTGTAAATGTTTGCTCTTATTTTTAAAATTGTAATAAAATACACTTAACATAAAATTGCTATTTTTTAATGTGCAGTTCAGTAGTATTAAGTACGTTAGTATTACTATGCGACTATCACCACTATTCATCTCAAGAACTCTCTTCATCTTGCATAACTAAAATTCTATACCAGGTATTTCCAACCTATGACCCGAGAGCTGCATGCAGTCCAGATCAGCTAGTAATACAGTCCTACAAAATTTTTTAACATCATGTGTTTTTTAGCATTTGTTTTCTTCATGCGTAATTCCATTTTTGAAGTTCACAATCATACCTTATTCATGACATCCCTTTTTGGCAGCATATCTATTTTGTAAGTAGCTGTTTCCAGTTATGAAGTACATGAAGAACAAAATTCAAACAAACATTTCCGATGAGCACCTTGAGAACTCACTGAGAATTGCAACTACTTCCATTGAACCAAACATTGATAGATTAGCTTAAAAAAAAAAAAAAGTCAAATGTTCCACTAGCTTTATATTGTTCATATTTTTTCAAAACTTTATAATAAAAATATTTTTAAAAGAGGTCTTTATGTATATACACTAACTATACTATATAATTTATGTGTAGCCCAAGACAATTCCTCTCTACTCCATACACCCCAGGGAAGCCAAAAAGTTACTTGATGGTCCAGAGAAGTCAAAAGTTTGGACATCCCTCCTCTATATTCGTTAAATAATAACTCTCCATTCCTCCTTCCTACCAGTCCCTGGAAGCCATCATTCTACTTTCTGTCTCTATAATTTTTGTTATTCTAAGTACCTCTTATAAATGAAAGCATACACTATTTGTCCTTTTATGACTAGCTTATTTTACTTAGCAAAATATCCTCAAAGTTAATCCCTGTTGTAGCATGTGTCAAAATTTCTTTTCCTTTAAGGCAGAGTAATATTCCATCGTATATATCTATCACATTTTGTTTATCCATTCATCCTCAATAGATGTTTGATTTACTTCTACATTTTAGCTATTTGTGAATACTGCTGTTATAAACACGGAAATACAAATATCTCTATGATATGCTGTTTTCAATTCTGGTGGGTATACATGCAAAAACATAATTGCTGGGTCACATGGTAATTCTATTTTTAATTTTTAAAGGAACTGGCATACTGTTTTTCATAGCAGCTGTACTGTTTTACATCTCTCCCAACAGTGCACAGCAGTTCTAATTTCTTCATACTCTTGCCAACATTGGCTATTTTCTGCTTTTAAATTTTTCTTTCTTTCTTTTTTTTTTTTTGAGTTGGAGTCTCACTCTGTCGCCCAGACTGGAGTGCAGTGGCCGCTCCCGGCCACCGCAGCCTCGACCTGCTGGGCTCCGGCGATCCTTCCGCCTCAGCCTTCCAAGTAGCTGGAACTA
>CAUYQG010180712.1:0-27777 GCA_963574415.1 Tarsius wallacei | reverse complement strand
CTACCATGCCCGGCTGATTTTTTGATTTATTGTAAAGATGAAGTCTCGCCAAGTTGCCCAGGCGGGTCTCGAACCCGCGGGCTCAGACAATCCACTCACCTCAGCCTCCCAAAGCGTGGGATTACAGGCTGAGCCACCGAGCCCCGCGACAACTTTTTTTTTTTGAGTTGGAGTCTCACTCTGTTGCCCAGACTGGAGTGCAGTGGCTCCTGGCCACCGCAACCTCAACCTGCTGGGCTCCCGCGATCCTTCCGCCTCAGCCTTCCGAGTAGCTGGAACTACAGGCGCGTGCTACCACGCCCGGCTAATTTCTGATGGATTGTAGAGATGAGGTCTCGCCGAGTTGCCCAGGCGGGTCTGGAACCTGTGGGCTCAGGCAATCCACTCACCTCAGCCTCCCAAGGCGCGGGATTACAGGCTGAGCCACCGAGCCGGCTGAGATGTTTCTGACGTGAAAGTGTAAATGCCCTCCTACACCTTCTACTCATTGGTTCTGGGAACGATGAGCAAGTCTGTCTAGATAACCTTAGGGCAGTTGTAAAACTTCCTGAGATTCAACTGGAGATTTCCTTCTGGCAAAAGCAAAGTATGTTGTTTTTTGGGAAGCTTATCAGATGTGTGGGTTGTAAGTACTCCTATTTTATATTATGAACTTCTTATGCATTTGACACGGTGATGTGGCTCTTATGTACTTAATTTAATCCTCACAATAATCCCTTTTAGGCAGGTGTTTTTATCCCCATTTTGCATGTGAGAAAACTGAGACTCAAAAAGTTTGGGTTGTCCAGAGTTACAGTACCAGTTACAATTCAGCCCAGACTATAGTAGCAAAGACATTGAAATACAGTGGTTGAGACAAGTGGCTCTGTCCTGAGAAGACAGGTGGCCCCAAGTGGGGGGCAATGATGCTCTCCACGGCCACACAGCTTCCCTCTCCCATGCTGCTTGATCATCCCCAGGATGTTCCCGTCTGAGTGGTCAGAACTGGATCCTGCCTTGGGAAGGGGAAAGGGAAAGTGGAGCGCATACAATTTCTTACCAAAACACAATCCGGAAGTTCTACCTGTCATTTGTACTCACATCCTGCTAGTCAAAGCTTGATCACGTGGCCATACCTAGTTGCAAAAGAAGCAGAGAAATGTGGCAACTTGGAGAGTTACTTACCAAAAGGAAGAAGGGGAATGACCACTAGGGGAACATTGTAGGCTCCGCCTAGTTCCCTAGTGATGAGTGGAGCTGGATTCCAACCCTGTGACTAAAACCTGTGACGTTCCCATCACATTTTCCACCATTTCTCATAGTTGATAGTAACTGTTGAATTGAGACAGGTCAAGATATTATGTGTGAGCTTCTTGATGATTTGAAATTATTTCTTCCCTTTTCCTTGCCTGATTACCTATGTGCTAAACTGTCGCTGTTTTTGATGACATTGTTTTAATGCCCAAAACAGAAAACAGATACTCTTCTTCCTTCAGTAGAAATAATTTAATAAAATAATCCACCAGTTGTTAAGGTTCTGTAGAACCAAATGAGATGTGAAATTGGATTAATAATACTGATCTTTTTAATGACCAAATAACCATCTTTTTTAAAATAGGTGTCATCTTAGGAGAATGTCATTGTTGCTCATAACATTTTTGATATTTTATTTTGGCTGGAATGTCAGTCAACTCTTGTGATAATACTTCCTGACACCACCACCGAGATCTCAGAGGTATACAGCAGTATTTAACTCATGTGCATATGGGTCTCCAGGGGGTCAGATCTGTTCCAGGTATCTCTTGCCCTCCTTCTGAGAAAGCAGACTAGCAATGGACATCTTTTTCTCTGACAATGGCAGAAGAAAACAAGCAGAAAAACTTGAGGCTTTCTGAGGCCTAGATTGGAAACTGGCACAACCTGTTGGCTAGCCAAAGTGAGTCTTGTGGCCAAACCCACAGTCCAGGGCCGTGGGAAATGCTCTATGCCTTAAGTAGGAAAAAATCTAGTCATATGGTAAAGGCCCTGATGAAGGACAGGCCAGCAAAGCAACCTCCTACTGCTTTGCCTTTAGCAAGTTATTGTGAATATTTACGAGCTGGTAAATCTTTTAAAGGTAGCTTTGATTTTTTTTCTTTTGTAAAATAGCTAAGTTTATTAATGAGATTAGAGAATCAGGCTATTTACGCATGTGATATTAAATAATGAGACTTATTTCTAGAAGATTTGGTTCCAGAATATGGTGTTTGGTGGCAGAATAGTTGGAAAAAATGTGCAGCCTTTTAAAATGACTGATTCGAAAGGATAACACTCATTTGAACATTAGTTTTTAGAAAAATAAACCTTATGACTTATATGTCACCACTTTGTCTCAAATAGGGAAGGGGGTGGAATAGAGGCTTATCCCAAGTTCTTTGCCTAACCTAGAAAATGTGCTTCTGTGCAGATTCTCGTTGCTAAGTCTCCTCTGGCTCCCTTCAGCTCATTTGTCTACACCATCAAGGAGGAAGGCCTGGTTCTGCAAGGTGAGATCCTTGGGTTAAGCCACTCCTTTCAGCCAGTGGTGCCCAGTGCTGCTGCACTAGCAGTAATTACTGCTGTGGTCCTGATGGAAGCTACTTCAGGGCAGCATCAAAAGCTAGCATGACTCAGCCAGTGGCATTTACTCTGACATGATCAAGACAGGAGTAGGATGGGGGAGAACTTTGGAGTTGTATAACAAAGTGAGACAACCAAAACGTGGGGCTCCAACCAGGGCATTGCTACCATCCGGCCCTCTCTGCAGCTCCTGTGGGGTGATGTGGGCCATGAGTCCCTACACCAGTGTCATGGGGCCAGAGCTGCACAGAATCCTTGCCTACAAGCCAAAGAGCCACCTGTGTCCTGGCTCCATGAGCCCTCCCTCCCCGGCCCCTTCTGGCTACTCCATCCCCTTTCTGTGTGCTCAGTCCAGACAGGGCCCTCCTGCTGGGGACCAGGCCATGCAGACCTTCACCTTGTGACATGTGCCTGGGACTTGCAAGGAGCTGAACTCACTGAGCTACTGGGTGGCTCATTCCCCGATGCCAGATACTCTGCTGGTTAGGAAAGGCACCTGGTTGCAGGTCTTTGCAGAAAACAGTTAACATGATGTGGTGAATTCAAACACCATTACACTCAGAAGAATCAGCTCACAAGGTCAGATGTCCTGAAGTGCTTTACAGGTTAAGAAGGGCCCTCACAGAAGGGTTCAGGATCTGTTCTGCCTAGGCATCCCATCAGGCAGGAGGCCCCACGCACAGAGATGTGTAGGTGAACACCCGGCCTGAACCACGGAGGAGCGTGTCATCATCACTGTCCATGAGAGAAACATCTGCCCTGTGAACTTTTTAAGTTCAAGTATTTCTCCCAGGTTTGTGAAACAGGGCATCCCTGTTTCACCTTGCACTGCAGGGGTCTGCAGGGCAGGCTGGAGTACGCACCCTTCCTTCCCCTTCCAAGATGTCCGCTCCTTCAAGGACTCGCCAAGTAACATGTTTGCTCGGGGCAGCTAAGCTCCACAGCAGGACTCTCAGGTCCGCGAAATTTGGGGTAAGAGCTACTGACCTTTGGCTCTTAGCCTTTGACTTATGCTATCCAAGTTCCTTGGTAAATATTTTTTTTTACAATTGCAAATATTGTTTTCTGACAAAGAAGCAGAGATTTTAAGACCAGATTAAGCAAAGCAAACAGCAGGCCCCTTTGTTCCGTGTTCTCTAAGGGTGTAGAGCTAGGAAGCAGGCAGAAAGCTGGACTTGTGTTTACCCAGTGCATGGTGTGGCTTTCAGCTCTTCATTTTTAGAGGCTTTCCTAAAAGATTAGAGGTCTAGTAAATAGCAAATTTAGATAAAGATTTCAAGAAATTCTAAGGACGGTTACAAGATCATTCCAGGAGGAAAAAAGCTCTGCCCAGATGCTTTGTGTCGAGATCCTTGGTGTGATGCTTGGACCTTGATCACTGGCCATTTCGCTAAACAGTATCTCTAAGCCTGGTCTAATTTGGATAACTTTAGGGATAATATTTACGGGAACATGATTGACCGAGTTGCCTCTCTGATATTCACCGATAAGGTCATGATTTTAACTGGGGAGGGGAAATTATTTAGAGAAAGTGAGCCTGGAAATACAGTGAATTGGTGGGAACGACTATTAGAAAAAGTTGGAAAACAGGAGAAAGTGGGCTGCTGATGGAGGCTGACCTGTTGCTGTATGTCCAGGAAAGGGAAGGACTCTGACAAATGTCTTAGACTCATAACCAGTCAGTAAAGTGCCTGGGAGACCTCAGAACCTCACCTGGCGTTTTCTGCATCCCTTCCACCCCACCTCCACCCCCCAGACTCCACATCCCTCTCTAAGGCTTTCTGGGAGCAATAGGCCCTTCTCCTATCAGCAAGGCCACAGAAAACAAACCCCGTGGCACTCCCTGCCCTCTTGCCGTGTGCTCCCAAAGATTTGGGGAAAATGAAAATGCCCCAGGAAAATGGTAGTCCCTCCTTCATCAGAAAGAACCTTCAGATTTTCATTTCAGTTCTGCTGTGATCTTGAGAGAATCTCTGGGGTTCAAGTTTTGTCAGCTTGAAAATTAAAATGTTAACCTTGATTCAAGGCTTTGAAAATTATGTTGCAATCCTTTGATGGATTATGAAATAAAATTGATGAGTCACAAGCAGCATTTTAAGAGAGTGAAAGAGAAGAAAGAACTAGAGAATTTTAAAATCAGATTTTATCACACATTGTATCATTTCATAAAATATCTATGTGTTTGTGTGTGCATGCACATGTGTACACACATTGAAGGTGTGTGGAGGCTGCAGTGTAAAATGGTTTTCATACTTGGAGTGTAGTTACCAGCCTGGGAATCTCCAGCGGCCGCCTGCACCGGCCACGTCTGACTCTCCTAGGAGGTGACACACTCATTATTCTCCTTAGCTCGGCACAGTTGTACCCTTGAGGTCACCACACACTGGAACATAAAAGCCTATTTTTTCCCCATCCTTACCAGATAACTGAGCTGAAAGACATCTGCACAGTTCCCCCAGGTTTAAAGCAAAGAAAACCACAGTCCCTGGTCAGTAAACTTGGAAAGGCCAAACAGCTTTTTGTGTGTGAGGGTAGCCCTGGCAGGTTAGGCCAGGGGTGGCACCTGGAGCTCTGGTGGGGCCCAGGCCGTGTCTGGGGGGCCTAGAGACCGATAGCGCAGCCCCTGGTGGTCAGTCTTCCCTTAGAGTTGCCTGGGGTAGAAACAAGGCACCCTCACAGGTGCCCAGTGGGGGTAGGGAGTGACCCCCAGTGCCTTTTGTCCTCACTGGCCTGCTCCCTGGGAGGTTTTAGAATACACGAAGAGCTCCTGAGTGTAGACTCACCAGGCCATGCCCTAACTGCGTCCAAGGATTAGGCTGAGAGCAGGCAGCAGTGGCCCTGTCCCTTCCCTGCCTTTGTCAGAGGGCGGGGAGACAAAGCCTCAGGCTGGAGAGCCAGGGGCTGCTTAGAGATTTCTCAGGCTGCTTTTTGAAACACTTGAAGGAGCCGTCCATGCTATTGTTGTAGTAAAATAGAAAGCGGAACTATTCTCCTTTGGCAAAAAAAAAAAGAAGAAGAAGAAAAGAAAAGAAAAAGTTAGAGAAAGAAAATCCACCCTCCTCCTGGTATCTTCAGGAGGCCAGGACTCAGGCCATTAACATGGTAATATCGTCCTGTTTGCATCTTCTTTGTTCATTTGTCTGTGAGTTTGAGATCCTGGCCTCTCATGGCGGGGGCCCTAGAAGCTGGAAATACCTAAGCCCCAAAGGAAAGGACGCTCACAGCCACCAGCTTTCTGAGGGTTCGGACTCTGAGAGGGCCCAGGTCCCAGGCCGAGAGAGAGTTTAGCTCCTTGGTGCAGCTGAAGTGGAAAAGGTGGGGTGGGAAAAGGTCTCGTGAGTCCATTTTTCCTTTTGTCTCCAGAGCTCACCATGAAAACCATAACTCCCACCGAGGAGAAAAGCCCAAAGGTTTGGCCAGCCTCTTAGAGTGAGTTGCCCAGGCCCAGTGGAGTGGGAAAGCCCTGGGAATCGGTTCGAGTGGAGTGGGCTCGGCTGCAGAAGGGAAGGAATGAACAGGAACTCCAATGTGACCCACATCTACCCTGGTTGTGCTTTCAACAGGACTGAAGCTGGTGACTTAGTCTCTCAGTAAACCATTGTGTTTTTTATCCTGTTTTTGCAAATCAAGATCAGGTATGACAAGTTGGATTTGGATTCTGGTGCTGTCCTTTGTTAGTTTAGGTTTGAATGAGCAGCAGAAACTCTCTGGGGGAGCTCAGAGACCAAGGCACCCTGGGATAGTCCAGAGAAGGTACTGGAAGTGAGGCTAGTGTTCCCTCTTTTCAACCACACAGTACAGGGATGCAGAGGAAAACAGAAAACAAAGAAACAATTTTTTTTTTTTTTAGAGCTGGAAAGCTGTGTGCCTCCTCAGTCTTGTTTTGCTTTTACAATCAAGAATGGTTTGTTCGGTCACCTTTTGAAGTCTATTAGGAGAGGCATTAATCTCTTATATTTGTTCCCTTGTCACAAACTTGGGTTAACTTCTTCTACCGCATTTTTTTTTTTTTTGCCACTGAGCCAACTGGATGATTTATTGAAAAAGGTTTCCCCCCAAATACCACCACCATCTGAGTTAATCAGATTTCAGTTTGAATCAGTAACCCATCCGAATGTTTAATGCCTTCTGGACTCAAAATGACCCAGAAGATTCTCAGTCTGTTTCCACCCAGGTACAGAGCTGTCTGCATGGTGAACACCACCCACACACCTGGCCCAGCCTGGCATTCTTGTGAGAGCCTGGGCAAAGAGCCCTGGAATTCAGTGGAGTAGAGCAAGTGAACTCCTCTCCCAGAGGTCATGGGGAGGAGGACAGAACAGGCTGTCACACGGTCCCCAGCCTGCCAGGTGCTGTGGCAGCCGCAGAAAGTTCATCCAGGCCAAGACATTGTCTCTGGCTGCTTCTGTCTGCTTCTTGGGGTGGGGCCTCTAGGGAGTAAGGAAGGATTCTGTCTGCCCCTTCTGTCCCCTCCCTCCAAGAAAGCTTCCCACACTGGCCCTTGACTGGGCTCACTTCTTTTCTTCTGGTTAGTAACCTCAAAGATAGATTTTTACTATTTTTAGAAACATTTTATAATATGTGGAAAAATATGTTTAAATACAGAGTGCTACAGAAAATCACAAAAGAAAATCCATGAATCTAGCTGGGTGTGGTGGTATGCACCTGTAGTTCCAGCTACTCAGGAGGCTGAAGCGGAAGGATTGCATGAACCCAGGAAGTTGAGATTGTGATGAGCCATGACTGTGCCACTGCACTCCAGCCTGGGTGATGGAGTGAGACCCTGGCAAAGAAAGAAAGAAAGAAAGAGAGAGAGAGAGACAGAGAGAGAGAGAGACAGAGAGAGAGAGAGAGAGAGAAAACCCATGACTCTAACATCCAAATTAACAAATGTTAAAATTTTGTCCCATTTGTTTCAGATTTTTTTTTTTTTTTTTTGAATTGGAGTCTCACTCCATCGCCCAGGCTGGAGTGCAGTGGCACGCTCACAGCCATCCCAGCGTTGACCTGCTGGGCTCAGGTGATCCTTCTGCCTCAGCCTTCCAAGTGGCTAAAACTACAGTCCTGCATTACCACGCCTGGCTAATTTTTTGATTTATTGTAGAGAGGAGGTCTCACAAAGTGCTGGGATTATAGGCTTGAGCCACCGTGCCCAGCCAATTTTTTTTTAATTACAGGAAAAAAATTTGACAAACTTCAACACTTTTTTGTACCTATCCCTGATCCTCCCTCCTCGTCCCGCATCCTCCACAGAATTAAAAGCTCTCGGAGTTTGGTAGACATCCTCCCCTGCACCCCCTCCGCAATCTTAAAAGCTTTCCACATGTATGTGAACCCACACAGAATGGAATGACTTATTTTATTTTTGGTGCATTCTGCAGTTTGCAGAAGTGCTTTATTGTACACATCATTTCACAACTTTCTTTTGTCTTTCAAGATTATGTCTTTGCAATACAGCCATGCTGATGCACAAAGATTGTGTCTTCTTACTCTGCACTGGGCATCCACACCCATTTGTGGATTTGCCACATGTTGGCCACTCCCCTGTTTATGGACATTTTGATGATGTCTAACTGAATTAATTTTGCTGTATGTGTTTCTTGGTATGCAGCTGTGACAGTTTCTCTCAGCATCGATAAAAATGGAATGACTGGTCAAGGGGCGTGCACATTTTCATTTTTACTGTGTCTCCCCAAACTGCTTTCCAGAGGCTTACCTGTCTACACCCCTTCTAGAGACAGCAGGCCAATTTCTGTACAACCATTTATAATTATGAGTTTGCTATCACATTTCCATGAGTGATCTTCTCACACCTCTTAGGGATACCTCTTTCGTCTGTCACTGGAGTGTGAATTTTCTGTGGTCTCTAGTGGGAGCTTTATGTATGTACTTAATGTATGTACTTAAGTGATTAACTGACAAAAATGTCTTCATTTCTCCTAAAGTTAACTATATACCCTTTCCAGAATGTGAGCTTTTAGTCTCCTCCGTGACTCTGATCTCAGGGGAGGGAACTGGGTTCCAGAGAGGTTAAGTGATGTCCACTGCCTCAAAATTGGGTTTGTTGTCCTTTCTGAGTTCTCAGTCTGGGTTCCTAAAAGCTTGGAAAATCGGAAAACGGAACCTGGACCTACTCTTCTTCCATCATGGCAGCCACCGTGGCAACTAATCTCTCAGGCTTCACGGGCCTCTGTTGAGATCTTCAGGCCCATCCTGCATGTTGAATCTCAAATTCAGAGCTAAAATAGATCAGTCACACTGATCCAATGGTCCTTCAAGGAACTCTGAGTGTAGTTCGACTAGAAGTTTGACCAGATGTAACCACAATGTAAGCTAATGGCATACAGGATAGAAGGCAACCACTTTCTCATGTAGCACTGTGTGGGAACACATTCAGAGCTGGTACAGCAGCTCAGCTCTATAGGTTTGTCCAGGAAGCTAGGCCATTGGCTTGTTGCGCCATCGTACCTATGATGTTGCTATTACCGTGATCCAGAATGCCTTATCTTTGTGGCCTCCATCCAGGTAGCAGGATTTGTATGGGACAGAGAATGGTACTGAGAGGGGAGGCATCCCCCATCCATGGAGGACATTAACCAGAAGTTACACACGTTATTTCTGCCCGTATGATATTGGCCAGTCTGTAGATACATAACAAGAAAGGCTGAAAATGTAGTCATTAATCTGGATGGCCATGTACCCAGTTAAATTTGGGGAATTCTATTATCATGAGAGAAAGGGGGGAATGAATATTTGGTGACATAGCCCTTTCAGAGGAGCCCAGTTGCAGAGATTAGAGTACAATAATACAGACCCAAGGACTGGCCTTTTTGCAAAAGAGAGTTATACTCTTGAAATGCAGCTTAAATATTTGTGTGTACCAGAAATGTCATCAGGACCCTCTTTTGGCTCCAGAGTCTGGAGCAGAGGAATAGGGTATGTATCACAGTCAGTTACTTCACCAAAAATCTTGCCCTCCCTACCCAAAACAGGGTCTCCCTCAGGCAGGAACTTTAAGTATGTGTTTTGATATTATTCAGTATGCAAGAAAGACACTCAAGCGAGAGCTACTAGTGCTTTTAGCACAAGGCAGGGTACAAACTTGGGTTCAAAGTCATAGACCAAACACGTTTTTTCTAAAATGTTTTTTTCCTGTCTATACTTAAAAAAAAAAAGAAACAAAATGTCAGTTAGATTAAGGTTATTGAGAAAAGCTTTATTCCAAGGCCTGGAGTATAGACTACATTAACACTCCTCTTCTAGAATCTGGAAGCCATTTGGCTCTCTTTGTAGAGTTAACAATTTGCATTTGTGAAAATGTCCAGGTAATAATACCAAAATATGTTAAATCAATTCAGGTTGTTGGTTTTCTTTGAATGTCTCTTCCAAAAGGACTTGGTATTCTTTCTGGAGTATGATTTAAGCTCCATCTCAGTGAGTGCATTTCAGCTAGTATTTGTTGAGCATCTATTGTTCACAAAGCATGTGCTCAGGGCTCAAGAGGTATAAGGTTGAAAAAAAAGGTCCCTCCTTTAGTAACTCAAAATCTAGTTAGGAGAGATGCAGTTCAATAAGTTTAATCAAAAGTAAGCTATGACCCCTATTACCAAAGTTCAAACCCTAGACATGGAAGGCTAACGGGGGTAGGCTCATTCCAGCTGGGATGAGTGAGGAGGGTTCTTGGGAATACATGGGGCTTGGACTGGACTTCAGCTTGGGAAGACTGATGAAAACCCTCTTCCATTGTCTCTTGACAGAGGCCAATTTCCTTTGCTGTTTGAGGATGGATCTGGGGAATGCTGATCAGTTCATCACTAATGCTGATTAGTGGCGAATGTTGAATCATGCTGACTAATGTGTTCTAGATGGATTGACTCAACAACAAGAGATGCTGAGAGTCAAGAGTTCAGGTCCTGATTTTCACCATGTGATTCAGTGTAAATCACTTAGCCTCTCATCGCTTAATTTTTTTTTTGTCAATTCAGATGTGTTCATGGTGAGAATCAGTAAGTCACCTTGACTCGCAGAGCTTTGCACACCTCGAGGGTAACAGAAATGTCACCGGGCCAGGCTTCCACAACCCTGGGTTATTCACAGCACTCACAGAATTGTAACATCCATCACACGCTGCTGCCAGCCATGCAAAACTTCCATTTCCTCACACAGGCCCTGAGAACTGACAAGCGCTGGACTGCACTCACAAACACTGACAAATAGGGGAGCTTTTGAAAATTCCTCATCTCTACATGCTGGGGCGTCTGTGTCTCTCTACAACAAATGTCGCCACAGAACCCAGAGCTTGCCTTGCACATGTGACTCTTTCTCTCCTTTGACACCTCCCCAGCTAGACTGCTTGAGGACCTGGCCTTCCGTGTCCAGATGTTTACTGAATTCCGAAGGCCCCCAAAGAGCCCAAGTTCTTTTGTTGCTCTCCAAATCATTTCCCACAGAGACTGACCGATGTCCCGAAGGGGCTTCAATAGGGAGAATAAATGAAGGCAGATGAAGACACGGCCCCCTGAGGCTCACCCACATCTACTCCAACAAAGGGGCTGAGGCACAACCTTGTCAGGAGTGTTTGGTCAGCAGCATCCCTGTGAGAGGCCATGTCCCCCCACAGGGCTGCTTTCAGTGGCTGCCATCATCGTGGCGGTGCCGGGCATTTGTTAAAGGCCGCGGTGTGCTAGGTGGAGCACAAAACGTCCACATCTGGCTGGGCTTGGTGGCTCAGCCTGTAATCCCACTCTTTGGGAGGCCGAGGTGAGTGGATTGCCTGAGCCCGCGGGTTTGAGACCCGCCTGGGCAACTTGGCGAGACCTCATCTCTACAATAAATCAAAAATTAGCTGGGCATGGTAGCGCGCGACTGTGGTTCCAGCTACTTGGAAAGCTGAGGCCAGAAGGATTGCCGGAGCCCAGCAGGTCGAGGCTGTGGTGGCTGAGAGCGTGCCACTCACTGCCCTCCAGTCTGGGTGACAGAGTGAGACTCCAACTCAAAAAAACCCAAAAAACGTCCACATCACGGTCCCTGGCTTTGTGAGGGCTTCCTGCCTACGATGGCAGCCGGCTTTCTCAGGGGAAACTTGGGGCAACAGAGAAAGCCAAGAGGGGCCCCCACTTCTCGGGATGACCTCTTCCACCCAGTGCAGCTAGCATCCCTCTTCTCTACAGCTGTGTTGGGCTGTGGGACCCCAAGCCACACCTCTGCTGTGGTTCTGGGGTCTCTGGTTTGTGAGGTGTTTGGTTCTGTGGGTAGCAGGGATGGAAGAGGACTGCTGTGGAGGACGGGTCCTTTAGGTCGCTGGTGGGAACTCAGTGTGGTTCACGACAATGTGTTTTTTTTTAACTCTTTTTATCCCTCTTTTTTCCCCCCTTTTAGGCCAACAGAGGCCATAGGGATACTGTGACCTTTGTCTAGAGCTGATGGCGGCGTGATTTGTGAAATAAAACAGGACCGCACTGCTTGGAAGAAGGAAACGGAAGCCAACATAATGGGGATTAATTAGTTGATTGCTGTTGAGATGGTAACAGATTTGCTCCTGGACCATTGAGCCGGCGACTGCAGACCTAGCAGGGAAGGTGAAGATGAAGACGCTTTTGTTCAAGCCTCTGGACGTGCAGGGCCGAGGGCTTTGCTGCCATGGGATGTCAACAGCCATAATAATAATAATTTGCACTTACATGGCACCTTTCAACTGGGCACCTCAAAGTGGTTTAACCACATTAATTAATTAAAGCCCACAGTCCCCCTGGGGAGAAGAGGAGGATGACTGACAAGATTTGTAATTACGGGAGGGAACGTTTCCGAATAAAGTATTGTCTACCAAATAAAAAGAGTAGGTGTGAAGGAATGGGGCCCCTCCAAAGAGTAACTAGTTCAGAAATGAAATCAGGGACTGATGGGGGAGGCTGGGGGCGGGCGTGGGCCTGGGGGTCTGCTCTGTGTCAGAGGGAGGTCGACAGGCTCAGAATTCACTGACAGGTTCAGACCCAGCCGGGAAGTGGAGCATGCATGGTGTTAGTGGCATTTGAAGGTCATTAGTGGCATAACTATTGTCGTGTAAATTCCAGCTTCATTGGGATATTGTGTATGGCCCTGCAGAACAAAGAGTGAGACTCACGCAGTATTTAATAAAGGGTGGAGTGATTTCTTTAGATTTAGAGCCCGAAGCTGGGCCAGTCGATTAGCAAATAAACCAATTGGTGACCCATAGGGTAATTTAGCCGTTGCGGCAGAACACCCAGCTACCAGCTCCTCCTGCAGGGGCGTTGGCCTGAAGCGTTAGCTGGGTTCAGGGCAAGGTCTGAGGGCTCAGCCCCTTCAAAGCCAGGCATCAAATCTTCTCAGCCTTTGGCCTTGCAATCCTTCTTCCCCAGGTTGCTAGTGACCGTGAGTTGTCCTCTATGGAGCCACTTTGTACTTGCTTCGCCTTCAAGATTTGAAGGGCCTTGGGAGCCAGAATCAAGTCTTACTCCGCTTTGTGTCTCCTGTTAGTGCCCAACAGAGAGCTGGGGACAGAGTAAGTACAGATTGGTGAAGAATGGGTGAATGACCGAGTTCAGTGCTTGTTGAGCAATACCAAGTGCTCAAATGAAACTCGAAAGCAACACAATGAGTGCCTGTCTCAAGGAGGGGTGGGAAGAGACTCATCAGCTACTAACTGTGGCTTCAAGCAGGATGACGCCCAGGCCCCATGCTGAGGGGACAGAAGGACAAGCATCCCGCTCAGCTGGGGTGAATCAGGGAAGGCATTCCTGGGGTGCAGGCAGGTGCACTGGGCACCGGAAGGCAGGGAGGGTTTGGAGCAGGGCTGGGAAGGGGCAGAAGAGGCAGATGCTCCAGGCTATGGCCACATGTCTCCCTTGGGGTGAGGGACATTGAGAACATGCAGCATTCAATAGAACATTTATGAAATGAAAACCAAGGTAAGTTTTTGCAACTGATCAAATGCACATTCCTTAGGAATTCTTATGACATGAGTCAGCTACTTTCAGACAACAGGGACTGTTTGAGAAGTCGGCGGTGGGGTTTGGGATACACTACCCCAAATATGGCACCTTGGCATTTGAGAAGACAGCAGACGGTCACTCTTACCTCTTCTATCCTGCAGCAGGTCGTAAAACCTTCATTCACGAGGCACTCACCCTACCCCCGGAGGGAATGGCTGTCCTTATCTCTGAAGACACAGGGACAGAGAGAAGAATCTGAACTGACAGACCTTGCGAAGTCCTCCCTGTTTATTCCCGCTGGATCACACCCTGTTGTCCTCCAGCCACACTGTCTACTCTTCATCAAACCTAAGCATAGACATAAATACCCAGGCTTCCCTGTTTCGTTGGCTCTTCTTTTCTGAAGGCTCCTGTATCACGTAAAACTTATATTAAGTGCATTTGCGTGCTCTTCTCTTGTAATCTGTCTTTTGCCATAAGGGCCTTAACCAAGAACCTTGCAACAAATAAGGAAAAAACATTGCTTTTTCTCACCTAGGGTTTCTAGTGCCACTGTGGGGTGGCTGAGACACCCCACTCCTTCTGACGTCTGCAGATAAGGTCCTGGGAAAGGGAAACAAGAACTCCTACCAGGGTCAGCTCTTCTGGGTCTCTGTCTGTAGTGCTGGGTCGAGAGAGGAAGGTAATAACTTCTCCTTGTCCCTTCCTTCCCAGATTCCTCTCAGTAGGAGAAAAATCACGTGTTTGTGCTATGACTTTCCAGCTAAACTTGGTTGTGAGATACCCATTTGTTACTGGTCCTTTTCCTCCCAGGGCAGCTCTCTCTTTTCTGGTTTGTTTTGACTTGGGTCCCAACAACTTGGTTTGACACTTTGCCTGTTTGGGTTGTTGGTTTTGTGTGTGCAGATGTACAACTTCAGATTAGGGAAACCAAGAATATGACCAGACAGAATGTGAGCTGCACCCATTTGCAGCTATGGTGCCAACTATTGCCAGCTCTTGGGGGTTTATTTGAGTCTCTCCTGCTTTTGGCTACCTTGGGAGTTGTTCTGGATCTTGGGGAGCTGCTTCTTTTTGTACTCTCTTTTGAGATCCTCTCCAGTCCATGATTAAGTCATCGCAGGCTGCATGGTTTGGGTTCTGAGTCGCTTAATAGGTACCTTTGATTTAAAAGAAGAAAAAGGTAAATAATTGTATATGTTTTTCTCTTGTTAATCTTTCTTTTGTTATAGAGAGCTTAGCCAGGAACCTTGCAATGGATGAGGAAATATTACTTTTTCTCCCCATACACTGAGAGAGATGTCGTTTGTCTCTTTAACTCTTAAATTTGTTTCTCTTCACTTTCATTGTCTGCCAAGAAAGAAGAGCTAAATGGTCCAAGCGTTACAATGGGCCCTCCAAAGTGCAGAAAAAAGTCAGAGGAAGACATATCCCGATCGCAAATGGCAAAGATGAAGTGGCTTCCTCCTTGAAGCTACTTTTTGACCCAAGAAGCAATAGGATAGTGCCCACACCCAGAGACTGACAGATGACACAGTCCTCTCCTGCCCAAGGCCCTTCCGGCTTCCCACCTTCAGCAGCTGCAGAGAGGGACCCAGTGCTGCCTCTGATTTGGAGCATTTGCTGCACATGTCGTCTTATCAAATCCCCTAGCAACCCTAGAAGGCAGGACTCCATATCATGCCTTCTTTACAAATGAGGAACCAAAGCCAGAGAGGCTCAGTGTCCCACTGGAAAGGATAGAATGAGGATCAGAACCCAGGCTGCTCCCCGCTTTCTCATCCTTGCCCCAGTGCCCTGTCCACAGCGGTTACCAGCTCTCTTTTTCTCCTCCTTTCACTCTACATCGCCCAGTACCATACACACCATACACACAATTGTATAAGAACTCAGTGAACACTTCCCAATTAATAGTATCACAATAGAGCAATTCTGGTGTGATCTCCCACCCTGAGCATGGCTGCAGAAGGCTGGGCGGTGGAATGGAGGGTATGGTAGAAGCCACATCCCTGCCGCCGCCTTCTCTTTTCACCACGATGAAGGTTAGGAGCCAGGTACAGGAAGGCTGGCCAGGGAGTGTTCCTCAGAAGGAAAACACAGGCGGTCTGCACACATGTGACAGTCTGCCCAGCTGCCACCACCCGGGAGAGGCTAGTGAGACATCCTATATCATTATTCACTTCTACCAAAAGTAATTCATGATGCAATTTGGATATTTTTTAAAAGGTATATACATGCACTTGTGTGTGATGTGGATCAGCTTTGTCTCCCTAGTGGTGGTAGCATTCTAGCTGTTCCACTGAGGTGCAGCAGGCCTGGTGGGGATTTGGTAGGGTGTGGTCCCTGTCAGCCGGGAGAGTGAGCAGTTCTGGATTAACACAGAGAGGATGGACTCCATGCATAAGATCCTGGGACAACTGACAGAAAGGCAGGGAAATAAGAATTCCTACCGGGATTAGCTCTCCTGGGTCTCTGTAGTGCTGTGTGTTGGGAACAGAGCAAAGTGACTGCTCAGAGTCAAGATTGCAAATATGAGTCCAGCTAAACCAGGATTGGTGAGTGGGGGCTCTGGAAATAGAGGATAAGGTTATGGGGTGGAATGGGATGAGGGGAGGTTGGGTGGAGGCAAGGGGAAATGCAAAATATCTGATCCTGGCCTCAAAACTGTGGTCTTAGAACCATTCAGAAGTGTCATTTTGTTGTTGTTGTTGTTTTGGTTTTGGTTTTTTTTTTGAGTCAGAGTCTCACTCCATTGCCCAGGCTGGAGTGCAGTAGCACGCTCACGGCCACCCCAGCGTCGACCTGCTGGGCTCCCCCGATCCTTCCGTCTCAGCCTTCCAAGTGGCTGGAACTACAGGTGCGCACTACCAGGCCTGAATAATTTTTTGTTTATTGTAGAGATGAGGTATCACCGAGTTGTCTGGGCCAGTGTCGAATGTGCGGGCTCAGGCAATCCACTCGCTTTAACCTCCCAAAGTGCTGCGAGTACAAGCTGAGCCAGCAAGCCCGGCCTGAAGTGTCATTTTGTCCAAGCTTTGGATCCAGTATCATTACCATCACGTCTGTCCTATGACTGTGGAAGGCCTTTTTTTATTCCATTCTAGAATTCAAAGAGGCCGCTTTTGCTCAAATGAAAGGACGATGCTCACCATACTTCTTAGCCAAATATTCTACATGTGAGAGAAAACACGCCACCTGCTTCTCTGAGTTACAGTGAGTATGGGGTTCAGATGGAGCATACATTTTCCAGAATTCCAAGTAGATCTGGAAGGAGAGAAAAACAACAAATCACCAGGGAAAAAGTCAGGCCGGATCTGGTTTTGCTGCATAACAAACAGCTCCCCAAAATATCAGTGGCTTAAAAGAAAGTCCACGCATATCTGCAACTCTCCAGACAAGTACTCCTCATAGAATGACTCAGTATCGCATGTCAGAACCAACTTGCACGGTTGCCGCAGCAGGAGAAAAGCGGAGACAGAGAGAAAGAGATTGGGAAAGAGAGAGAGATTGAGCACTGGTGAGTCAGTTCTTCCCTCAAGAAACAATACACATCACCTCTACCCTCATGGCCCAGGAGGTCATGTGGCCATTCTGACTTTAGGGAGCCAGGCAAACCCAACCTTCCTTTGCATTTGGAACGGGAGGGGGTCTGGAGTACTGGTGAACACCTGTAATTTTTGCCATAGGCTGCAGTGCCCAGCAGGTTTGCAAATATTGTCTTACTTCTTATAATGCCTTTCTCTTGGATTGCTTGGCATGGATCAGAGATCTTTGGAGTGGTCTTAGAAGACCAAATACATGTGCCACCCACTTCAGCCCACAGGTGACTTTTTAGAAATAGAGGGGTGGCCAGAAAAGAACAGTCAACTCAGGGTACATATTTGGAGCACCATCAGAGCTGTCGGTCACTAATCACTCTAGGAAGGTATAATAGGGCGAGGGCTAGGGCTAGGGTGCCTTTGCTAAAGAGAGCCAGGTCCTGATTTCAGTAACACGTTTCCGATAGAACAACTAGTTTTGAGTTGCCCCTGACCGTCATGCTTTGTGTGAAAAGGCTTTTGGAAATGTGCCTTTCCATTTCAGTTCCTCCCCTTGTTACCAGACATGGTGCAAATTCTCTCGAAGCCCTGTGACTTCCAGAAAGCAGCAGCAAAGGGTGGGAACGGGGGAGAAAGAAACTTTCCCTTTTGAGTCTTCCAGTAATGAATTCCTGCTCTGAGTGGGCTGCCTCCATGTGTTTTCAGTCAAGTACTGATGGCAGCCTTGCCAGGGGACATTTCCAAGAGGCTGTGGACATAAGAGATGAGGTCTCACGTTGACAAGAGCTGCTCTTGGTTTTTCTTCCACTTTAGCCCTCCCAAGCCCTGAAACTGGAGATGAGAAATGATTCATGAGCTCTTGTGGGCGAACTAACATGGCCGCCATACCTCTTTGCTCCTCTCTTTAAATTATTTTTTTCTTTTTTAATAGAGACAGGGTCGTACTATGTTGCCCAGGCTGGTCTCAAACTCCTGGCCTCAAGCAATCCTCCTGCCTCAGCCTTCCAAAGTGCTGGGATTACAGGCATGAGCCACCACTCCCAGCTCTTTGCTCCTTTTAATCAGGGGAGATATAATCATGCGTTTAAAGCTTTCCTCAAAGAGATGTGTTGACCTGCATTTTAGTAACATTCTAAAAAGGGACTTAACTTTCTCAGACCAAAGCAGTTCTTTGTAGATGCCAAGACCTCCTTTTTTCAGGACGCCAACACAGACTTGGCCTACCCTGACACCATAAGAACAAAGGGAGAAATTAGGTCGCACCATTTCCTGCCTGAAACCTAGTCTCGAGTACATGCTGCTTCCAAGTAAGCTATGGTGGTAGGAAGTCTTTACTAAGAGCCAGCCTGCCTCCCCAGAGTAAGTGTCTTCAGTAGGTTCAGTCGTCAAGCTACCTAGGAGGAGCTCATACAAACTTTTAGTTATAGTTGGGCTATTTTTGTCGGGAAGAAGCGTCTCAATTACCTTCAGTAAAGGGTACAGGTGTGGTTGAGGACATGCGCAGGGTGGAATTGGAAAGCCTTTTAGAGGGAGGCAGACCTGGGAACTCATCCCAGTGTCCGTTTTCTTTGCATGTCAGCCTAGGGCTCTTCTTCCTCCCAGTGGGCTTGTCCTGCAGGGGTAGTCCTGTTTACTCAAGACTTCAGTTTGCAGATGGCTCACCCAGTGTCCCTCCCTACCCCCAGTCTTTCAACGTCAGTTCCACTGGCTTTTTTCCTTGGTTAAAATTCCTAAAAAAGAATCTGACTGGCTCAGATTCATGTTAGTGGTTTGTCTCAGGTGACATCACTGGTCGTTCAGTTGTGGCATCCAGGAAGTCACTGGAAATATGGCTGCCTAAGGTGTGCAGGAGGTGTGTAAGGCTTCCCGCAGCAGGGCTGTGGGAGGGTGAGGCTGCCATAAACTCGGTGCACTCCTCACGCTTCTCACCGGATAGCTGCAAGCAGACCCATTCCCTACCTGCTCCTTGCTCCTCTTCTCATCCCTGGAGCCCCGGCCTCCTCACAGCCCAGGCGTCTCCCGCTACATCCCACCCCCAGTGCCCACTCACAGAGATATAGGACTAGTGAGTGGGGGAAGCACGAGCTGTTGTGTGTTTAGAAAAATAAGGACACCTGGGCGTGGTGGCTCCTGCCTGTAATCCCAGCACTTTGGAAGGCCAAGGGAGAGGATTGCTTGAGCCTGGGAGTTTGAGACCAGTCTGAGCAACATAGCGAGACCCGGCTCTAAGAAAAAAAACCTAGTCGGGTGTGGTGGCATGTGCCTGTCATCCCAGCTACTTGGGAGGCTGAGGCGGGAGGATCCACTCCAGCCTGGGAAAGTGTTAGACCCTGACCCCAAACAACAGCAACTATATATACGATTGGGGAAGGAATGGTATGAAAGGAGGAATGGAAATCGAATCCTCTCTTAGCTATAGAAAATTCATTCTTACCATGAGACCCAGGTAACTTTCCCCCAAAACCAGACATCAGCAGAAGCAAAAGAGACTTGCACTGAGGAACCTGACCAAGCAGGTAGGAAGATGCTCCCTTTTCACTCATCCCCAGGACCTCCTCTGATCCCTGCAGGGATCCCTCATCCCCAACCTTGAGGCTTGCCTTTCTCCAACCACCGCCCTCGGGTCTTACAGAGTCCTGGGTTCCAGATCCTTTGCCAACAATTTTCCAACTGAGGTTTAGAACCCGAGGGAAGGGCTCACTCTGGATAAAGTGTTTGCCAGTTGTATTGTCCCAAGAGGCCTAAAGCTTTTCACTGGAAGTCAATCACAAATCTTCATGGTGGCTTTTGGAGGCTGATCATGTGCAATATTGCCCTGTTTCAACTGGAAGGTTAGGGAAAGTTGAATTGCGATACTGGGCTCCATCCACCCTTTCAATAGACACCATCACATTTGCACCTCATCAGATGTTTAAAAGTCAAACCCCAACCATCAGCATTCGGGTTTCCTTTCACAGACACGAGGCTAGGAGCAAAGCAGAAGCAAATCTAACCAAGCCTGAGTTTCCTCTCCCTTTCCCGAGCTCTGAGGATGTCAGTGCTGATCATATCACTAGGCAGACTTGGTCCTGGAACTGACACTTTTATCCACTGACCAGAATGGCAGCATTTCCCTGGGAGCCTGCAATGGAAGGGAAGGTCACTCTAATGGTGTTTCTAAACCCGCTGCTGTTGGTCCAGCTGTGGGATCATGTCCAGACCCCTACCCATTCCATTTAGAGTCTGAGGTTGACATCTATTGCCAATGGCTGTCCTCTGGGGCCCAAGAACCCCTAGGGTTTTTCTAGTCTCATGCCAGGACTGTCATCCAGACACCAATCGTTACCACTCTAAGAGCTTGACAGTTGACACAAAGATGAAACAGAAGCCAGCTTGGCTTTCTCCCAGTTCCCTATACCTCTGGGGCTCATCACAACCACCTATCTTTGTGTGAATAACCCGAACCCCTCTGACTGTCACACCTAGTGGACACCTGTAGGAAGGCTGAAAATGAGGCAGATTTTGCAGTCATTGTTCTGACCATCACTCTGTTTGGTGCACCCTGAATCTCCAGGCAAAGCCTGCTTTCCAAACCCAACCAACTCATCGGCTGACCCATAGTTCTCGGTGCACTGTAAGCTACCTTAGGTTCCACTAGAGTTTCCCATGCCGACACCTCAGCTCCAGAGTTGGGGAACTTCAAGCAGCATCTCCATGTGAGGCACATGAGGTTTATGAAGTGGCCTGAGCTCATCTCACTGGTAGACTTCTTTGGTGGCAGCTGCCTGAGACACTTTAATCTACTGACGAAAATGGCAGCATTCCCCTGAGAACCCACAATGGCAGGGAAGTCCACGCTGGTGGTGTTTCTAAACTCGCTGCTGTGGGATTCTGGAGTCGGCTCCCCTGGATGGTCCCCAGACCACTGCCATTCAGTTTAGAGTCCCACCCTCCCAGCCCAACCTGGTGGTGGTGTCCATGCCACTGGAGAAATCATAGACCTTCTTAACTGGGATGGCCGACTACCCCCCTTATTGGCTATTTGAATGGCCTTGGTGTCGGGTAACTGCCAACTCAGGGAAAGGGGGAGGGCGTGAGGGGTTGAAAGGGTGGAGGGCATGTGGGAAACAGTGCTCTGAAGTGTCAGCCTGTGTGGGCTGCTAACGGAATACCACATACTCTGTGACTGAAGCAGCAGACATTTATTTTCTCTCCGTTCTGGAGCTAGAAGTCCAAGATCAAGGTGCCGGCAGGCTTGGTTCCTCCCAAGTCCTCTCTCCTTGGCTGGCAGATGAACACCATCTCCCTGCGTCCTCACATGACTATCCTCTGCATGAGCTCCTAGAGTCTCTTCCTTCTTTTCTAAGGCCACCAGTTCTCTTGGCTTAGGGCCTCATCCTTATGACCTCATTCAACCTTAGTTACCTTCTTTTAAAGGCTCTGTTTCTAAATACAGTCCCACTGGAGTTAGCACTTCAGAATATGAGTTTCAAGGGGACATGGTTCAGCCCATAACATCTGTTGTAACTGCTTTCCTCTGGGGATCATCTCCCATCCTCTCATCCTGCCCTTCTAATCTGAGTGAGAGAAAAGTAGGTACTGGCCAAAAAATGCAGGGATGACTATGTGCAGTTTGAGAACTGCTAAGCTATGATGGGGCGGGGGTAGGGAGGATGCGCATGAGACAGAAGTGAAAAGATGGATAGATGGGGATGGGTGGATGGATGGGTGGGTACATGGATGGATGGTTTGGTGGGCCGGTTGATGGATGGATGGGTGGGTGGATGGATGGTGGGGGGATGGGTGGTTGGGTGCATGGATACGTGAGTAAATGGTTAGGTAGGAAAGACAGATGAATGAATTCATGACTGTAGCAGTGTGCTGACAGCACCAGGACATAAATTACATTCTACTTCTTTGGGATTCTAATTTTTTACAGTACAGGGGTTGCAAACTCTAATGCTCGTGCTAGGCAGGAAAAGAGTTGCAAAAAGAGGCCAGGTGCAGTAATAGGAAGCTGTAGGGACTAAAATATAGGAGAGAGCATGCCCTATATAAAGGACAGCAGTGACTGGCAAAGATTCTCCTTGACCAACCCTGAGTCAGGCTCCTCTGAGTCCCCTTTCCGAATAGGCCCCTACCTTGGGCTCTGTCCTTGGCTTGCTTAGTCCAATTTTAGTGAGAATCCTGCTGAGACAGTTTAGTGAAAATCCCCCACCTGGGAATCTGATCACCTCAGTCTCTGGTCATATCCTTCACTCCCATCCTTAATATCCAGTCGCCCTTGCCTGCCTTCAGGAAGAACACCGCCGAGTCAGTTTACCCAGAATCCCCCCAGCCATGGTGTTTCCTTGGAGCAGTTTTCCATCCCTGACCCCCTCCATCCCTGCCCCCCACCCTGCTCCTTGCTCATGAATTCCCACTTTTCTTGTTGTAGTCAGAGTCCAGCCCATCTCTCTCCCCTGTAACAAAGTCCCAGTGCATTGTCCCTTTCTGAATAAAGTCTTCCTTTAACGTCTTTAATAAGTGCCATGAAAAATGTTTCTCTCACAGTACTCAGCTCCAGCCAATTGTTATCTTGTGGGGTGCTGGCCTAATTTTGCCAAAATCTGATTTAACAAGGAAGCCAGAAATCTGCATTTTCAGATGAAATCTTTCTTTAAATAAATTTTGAAATTTAAGAATTGTAAGATGCTGTGGAAGCCCAAGAAACACACTTTTGTAGTCTGAATGCACCCTGAAGGCTGTCGGATTTCCATGGCTGGACACTAGAAAGACTCTTGTAGTGCCGTCCCATGGGGTTCTGGGTGCTTATGAGGGCTCATGCCTACTGCCTGCTGCATAGTCCAGCCCACCACCTCCTAGCTTTGTAGTCTGGGACAATTATGCATGTAACTCGTAGAGTTGTTGTAAAATAAAATAAGTACTACATGTAAGTGCCCAGGGCAATGCCTAGTAGGAAAGCCGTGATTGTGAGCTTGTATTACTAGCTAATATCATGAGACCTCTTGGTCTTCTTATCTGTATAATGGAGACAACAGTTTTCACAGTCCTTTGGGGGGTGAAAAGATGCCTGTCCCAAGGACCGTTGTGAGGGCAAAAGAAGATGATGTGCAAAAGAGCTTGAAAGAGTGTGCATTGCTGAGAAAGGTACTGGGCATCCCTTCTGTGACTGTCCTATAAACGGGGCCCTGGCCTTGCCAGTGCAGGGCTGAAATCCTCAGGAAGCGGGGACGGGGGAAGCAGTGACTACAACTGGTCCTGTTTTCTTCCAAGGGTTATTTGCTGTTTTGTTGTTCTTAGAATTTGGTGAGTTTTTCTTTTTTTTTAATGAAAAGTTTAACCTAGAAAAGTAGAGAAAATAGTGTAATGAGCACCCACATTCCCTTCTCTAGATTTAACACTGATTTCCATTTGCCATGTGTGTGTCCCTTGGAATATGGCAGAGATGGGGCAAGGGAGGGGGTGAATTGCAGGGAGCTGTAACCGGCTCATGACTCACTTTTGACAGAAAGTAAGAGCCAATCAGGTGGGAACGGTTGCCTTTTGGAAAGGACCCCAGAAAAGGGTCTTTTGTGAGGATAGTTTGTCATGGACAATACATCGTTACCAATTGGAAAAAAGTGGTAGAGATGGGATAACAGAAATTATTTTATTATTTATATGATTTTAGTTTATTATTATTATTAAGTTTTTGCAAAGAGAATGTATTCATGTATTGCTCATGTAATTGAAAATTAAACATTTCTAGAGAGACTTTCAGTGTGGAAATGTCTCCTCCATGAAGAAATCAGGAGTTGAAACTAGTGGATATGAAAGAAGTCTGGTAAAATCAGTGATGATAACATGTTGGCCACTAAAAATGAAAGCAGAAGCTCTGATTCAAAGAAAGGATATGCTAATGCTAAGTGGTTCCTTTCTAGTAAGGCATTGAAAAGATTCTCTAGACACAGTGGCCCATTTCCGAACATCAACTATTACTGTGTCTCGATGCTAACTCTTCTCCCCGGAAAGCACGTCTTGCGATGTGAAAGCCACTCAACTTGGCTTTAAAATTCTATGATTCAGACTCCTCGTTAATTTGGACTGACATTCCTTCTCAATTGGGGCAAATCATCAAAGCTTTATTGTATTGAGAACCTTGTATTCGGCAACAAAGAGGTGGGTATGAAGGGAACCGTGGGGGGGAGGCCGGAGGGCTCCCGAGCCAGAAGGAGGAAGGGGAGGAGAGGCCCGCTGCAGGAAGGACGGCGGAGGGAGGCCCAGGGCACAGGGAGGAGTGAGCAAAGGGCTGAGGTAAACAATGGGGGGGCATATATGGGAGGGGTGAGGGGCTCCTCAGAGGCCCTCACTGCATGTCTGCCCCTTGAACCTCGGCCCCTCAGCACGGGAGGAGCAAAACCAGCTGCAACTTTGCAGTTGCCCATTTTTCTCCAGAGGAAAGATAAAAAGGAGCTTGGATATGAAGAAAAGGGAAGCAACCCCTTCCTTCCTTCCCTCAGGCGCCCCTCCGACCTCTGTAGCATGGCACCCTGCCCAGCAGCCCAGGCCTGCCAGCAAGCCCCCCACGCACCCTGAGACCTGGAGCTCCAGCCCTGGCCATCGGTTAGTGCCGGGCCAGCTGCCCTGCACACCGGGCCCCGGCACACGCCCTCTCTTCCTTGCTGGTGTGGTTGGCTGTGGGCTGCGTGATGTGGGGTGTGCCTGGTGGAATGTGCTGGGTTCACTGCTCAGAACATAATAACATTTAGAAGGCGAACTTTAAAGCCCAAAGGAAAATGGAGCTTTTTTAAGGTATAACTTTAATAAATCAAATATTAATTTCAAAAACCAAAGTAGTCCCAGATGGTCTTTTCTCTATAATCTTCGAGGACACAAGAAACATGAGAAGCTTCTAGTGTCCAGCAACCCATCCTAGTCAAGTCGGGGGTCTGCAAAAATCCATTTCCCAGCCACCACCTTCCAGCTCTGGGTTCCCACAGGACGTCTGTGACAGTCTGGACTCCCACTTTCCCAGCGTGAGCAATGGGAATAGAAATCATCTGCCTTGTCTTCATGCCGAGGGGCCTGTGAGGACAACAGTGTAGACAAAGGGATGGATTTGCAGCCTTCTCAAAGGGTCTGAGCCCAGTTCCTGTGGTGGCCCCTTCTCGAGTTTTGAGGTTTTAGTCAGATCACGCCATTCTGCTGCTCAAAACTCAAAGTGGCCCCTTTCACTTGGACTGAACACAAAGTCCTTTCACCAGCCCACAAACCCCCACGTCCAGCAGTTCCTGCTCCCCCACCTTTCCCTGTCCCCCACCCACCTGCGGGCCACACTGTCCCCTTCTCATCCCTGTCATCACACACCTGCGCCCAGGGCCTTTGTGCTTCTGAACACTTTGCCGGAGTGTGTTTTCCCAGAGTCCCACGGAACTCCCTTGCCTCCTCTGCCCAAAGAGTGGGGTGACTCCTCACCTCTGAGTTTTTGCTAAGATGCCACCTTCTCCCCAAGACCCACCCATTTACAATGCCCGCCCTCATACCCCCACCCTGCTCTGCTTGCATCTTCCTGAAGCGTCATCACCACCCCCAGAATACATCGCTCACTGTGTTGACCCTCAGCGCGTGTCTTCCCTGCTGCCCTGTGAGCTCTGGAGGGCGGGCATCGTTGGTTCCTTCACGGATGTGTCCTAAGTACCCAGAGCAGTGTCAGGCATGTGAATGACAATAAGTAGGCTGGGTCTGTCTTAGAGGTCCAGGATGTAAGACAAACAAAATAAGAGCTGCCCCAGGTAAAGGGAAATATGGACTCAGAACCCCCTCCCGCCCCCAACAGGGTCTCCATAAGCAAGTGTAGAAACTGCTGGCAAGTATCCTCATGTGTGAAAGCAGTCCTGAAGCTATCCAGTGCTGTGTAACGTCAGGGCACAGTGGTTCACAACCAGCAGGTGCCCAGCAGTCCAGGTAACAAGGGTGACTAGCTAACATTCTCTGAGCAGCTACCATACGCTAGCCAGTGCCTGTGCCCAGCATGCCATGGAAGTGATCTCATGAGACTGGCAGATCTCCAGTCATGTATAACAAGGCTGGCATGTATTAGGTGCTCAAAAAATGCTCACTTATTTCCCTAACAACTTCCTGAGGCAGGTACTGTTATTGCCATCTTAGAAGGGCCCAAGGTTCAGATTTAGATCACTTACTTGATGTCATACAGCTCGTGAGTATCAGAGCTGGGATTTAAATTCTCAAACAAGCTCCAGTCCCTCTGATCCTTTGAGAGAACGTAAGTTAGCCCATCCCTTGGAGCTCCCCTGAAGAAGATCTGACTCTGGGCCACACCAGGGGATAAGGGGAGGGGTGTTTCTTTCTCCACCTGGGCTCACTTCCTCCCTTTGTGCAGTTGACTCACCCGGAGGGGTCTCCTGCTACCTTTTGATTAATGGGTCTGGCCCCCACTCCCCGATGACCCCGGAGTGAGCAGCAATTCATCTCAAATCATAAATCAAGTTCCAAAAGACATTGCAGCTTTGAGCTCAAAATCTCCCTAGAATTCGAATTCTTTGTGGAAGTCATTTGCTTATGAGTAGAACGATTGGTTCATCAAGTCTCTCTCTTTGAGAAAAGTCTGGATGATGTCTGCTATTCTTGCCGCCCCCTCCACCAAAACAGCTCTAGTTAGTTCAGACTTCCCCCAAGGACCTCATATTGTCGCCCCTGGGACCATGCTAAGGAGAAGTCCAGCATCATTGCTGCTTTACATGGACAGAAATCATTAGAACAAGCACATCCGGGGTGCCCTCCCTAGACCCGCTCTGAGCTGGGATTTCATTTCTTAGCCATCGCTGAGATGTCGCATGCCAGCTCTTTATGCTGTACAAGGACAAACAGCCTGATCCCTGCCTCGGACCTATTTTATAAAAGCTAAGAGATAGCCTCTGGGTCTCTGGTTCCCAGAACTCTCACCTTAGGGGACAGCATCTCCATAAATAAGTCTCCTGACGTTTTATGCCAGATTAGAATGTCTCTTGAGACCCTCTGGGTTTGTTTCAGAGTTGCCTTTAAAGGTGACTGATGAACCGTAGATGTCAGAGACATATTTTCATTTTCTGGGCACTTTTTATTTCATCTAGAGCCAACAGTGGCCTTTAGAATTAAATTCTCCTTCTCAGAGACTCTTTCTAGAGGCTTCCTGTTCAAGGACTCCAGTTTGGAGGAGCTCAAAGTTGAGTTGAGTGTCACTGTTAGCAAAGACTGGAGCAGTTCTCCAGTTGTGAGACTGTCATGTGCACTGGATGACATTCCTCCTTCCAACTTCTTCCAGAAGAATGCCTCAAGCCTCCCCCAATTGCTGGGCCAGGCAGAAGTGCCTGTAAGCAGTATTTCAGGTACCCCTGGTTGAAAGCCCCCAGAAAGGTTATCTCTGACAGATATGACCTGGTGGCACATGCCACTAAATTCTACCATGGCGGGGGAGCGGCGGGAGGAGGGGAGAGTGGATCAGTCTACATGGGAATCCCCCCTCCCCCAGTAAAAGCCACCTCCCATCCCTGCTACCCTTGATGGCCCTTGCTTGCCTTCAAGTCTGGTCTTGATGAGCATTTATTTTTGTCTCTGATTTCTCCACACAAAAATGGGAGCAGAAAAATTATTGCAATACTTTAAGAAAAGGATTGGCAGTATTGGGAAACTACCAGGAGAGGGGTGTGGGGAAGTGAGATTGGCAGTAGTAGGAATCTGCCTGGGAAAGAGGG
>CAUYQG010180708.1:0-17206 GCA_963574415.1 Tarsius wallacei | reverse complement strand
CTGCTGGGCTCCGGCAATCCTTCCGCCTCAGCCTTCCAAGTAGCTGGAACTACAGGCACGCGCTACCACGCCTGGCTAATTTTTTGATTTATTGTAGAGATGAGGTCTCACCAAGTTGCCCAGGTGGGTCTTGAACCCGCGTGCTCAGGCAATCCACTCACCTCAGCCTCCCAAGGCGCAGGATTACAGCCTGAGCCACCGAGCCTGGCGAGAATACACTTTTAATTTCCCAGAAATGGGTCACAAAGTAACAGGAATGTGATGAATAAGAATTCAAATAATAAATTAAGAACTGATTTAAAAAGCATAAGAGAAAGTGAGAACCACCTTTCCCACCCCTCCCTCCCTCACCGACATTACAATACTTTGAGAGAATGACTTTTAGAAAAGTCTTGACTTGGGCTTAAGAGGACAGTTCTTTACTGAGAATGCTTCTGTGTTGTGATCATTGCTGTTTTGTTTAACACCTTTTTATCTTTATCTTCTTAATGTGGAAAAAATTAAAGGCTGTTAAGAGAAGAATAAGTGTTGCCAACATATTAATATCCATTGTCTCTGAGCAGCGACGCTATGAGTAAATTCTCTCTTTTTCAGACTTTTCTATACTTTTCTATGCTTTTTCTGAGTATTTGTTTATTATATAATGGAAAAGATGAACATCATAGAATTGTCTTGGGATTCTCTTTGCCACCCTCGGTTTTTGCTCTGTTAAAGAGATTAATGTTTAACCAAACATCTGGGCATCCTGTGACTCAGTCAGGTTGACACATAAAATTAACCCTTTCCAGTGGGACAAGAGAGGCTGGAGGATTTAAAAAAAAAAAGCCCTAATGCTTTCTCTTTAGGCAACCAGTCACCTCGTCTTATGATCTCTCTGAGTCAGGCCTCAGAAATTCCTTAAGCCTTGTAGAGAGTCACTGTATCCAATCCAAAGCACAGCCCTGCCTGCCTTTGCCAGCAGAAGGGGCATTACTGGCTTTCCGTGAGGGAGTCGGGAGGGGCCCCATCTGGCGAATAGGCAGCCTGTCTGGCTCAGGCCCTGCGGTCAGAGGAACATGGCCAGTGACGCTGTGAGGCACTGGGCACAGGAGTTTTCCTGCTTTTGAACTCCACAGCTGGACCTCTCTCTGCCCTGAGGGGTTCTGAAACTCACCACCCACCAGAGGAGAGGTGGGCTGAGGGGGAGAGCAGAGCATGCTAATGGAGACAAGGCCCTGCTGAAGTGGAAAAGCTGGCCACAAGACAACGCCTATGGATAATGACAATGATGCGTTGTTCCGAATTGGTGCTGCCTGGCCACAAAATGCTCTCACGTTGCCTACCCTAAAGTAAATCCAGAAAGTTCTCTTTGAATAATAACAATAGCTCCTTCATCCAGGAGCCCACAACTAATGATACCTTTGATGTAAAGTTCTTTTCTTCTAAGAAACTCAGAGCTTCACGTGCTGTGCCCAAATCCATGCATCATACACCAGGCAGCTCTTGGGTTTCTTTGAAGCCATTTCCCAGGTTTTAAGATGTTGTCAGAGATGCGCAGGTGTCCTGTTGGTCAACTCTGAGGAATTACAGTGAACAGGAAAGGTACTGGAGGGCTGGAGTTAGGCAAACTTGCTCAGATCTCTGTAAAGTAAACAAGACAGATTTCTTTTTTTTCTCACAGAGGGTCTCACTCTGTCGCCCAAGCTGCTAGAGTGCAGTGGCCCAATCACAGCTCATTGCAGCCTAGAACTCCTGGGCTCGAGCCATCCTTCTGTCTTAGCCTCCCAAGTTGCTGGCACTACAAGCATGCATCACCATGCTCAGCTAACTTTTCTCTTCTCTTCTCTTCTTGTCTTTTGATAAAGGGTCTCACTACCTTGCCCAGGCTGGTCTTAAACTCCTGGCCTCAAGCAATCCTCCTACCTTGGCCTCCCAAAGTGCTGGAATTACAGTGTGAGCCACTGCACTCAACCTGCAAACAAGACAGATTTTATTTTTTTATTTTGTGAGTAGGAGTCTCACTCTGTTACCCAGGCTGGAGTGCAGTGGCATGCTCACGGCCACCACAGCCTTGACCTGCTGGACTCAGGTGATCCTTCCACCTCAGCCTTCCATGTAGCTGGACCTTCTGCCTCAGCCTTCCATGTAGGTAGAACTACAGGTGTGCACCACAACATCTGGCTAATGTTTTTATTTTTTGTAGAGACAAGGTCTTGCCAAGTTGCCCAGGCAGGTCTTGAACCCCTGAACTCAGGCAATCCTCTTGCCTCAGCCTCCCAAAGTGCTGGGATTACAGGTATGAGCCACCACACCCAGTTATAAGACAGATTTTTTTTTAAATTTTAAAGATGTAGGGTACAATTCAGGATTAGGTATACAAGTGGTCATTCTACAGGTAAAGTTTGAGCCTCCCTTTGGTCCCTACTTTGTTTGGTTTGAGATCAGTTACATTTACAAGACAGATTTTAATATCTACCTTCTGGAAAGTATAATGTCGATCTGCAAGAAAATGCTGCAAAAATTATTAGTTAATTTTTAAATATTAAGGAAAAAAGCAGTCTTCACTAAGTACCATTGATTGTTTTCTAAAAATGAGCTCTCAGGAATTTTTGTGCCAAGACAATACACACACACACACACACATACACACACGCACAAACATTTTTTTTTTTTTTAGTCACAGCCTCACTGTTGCCCAGGCTGAAGTACAGTGGCATGCTCATGTCCACCACAGCCTCGACCTGCTGGGCTCAGGCCATCCTTCTGCCTCAGCCTTCCAAGTAGCTGGAACCACAGGCGTGAGCCACCATTCCTGAATAATTTTTTGGTTTATTATAGAGATGAGATCTCACCAAGTTGCCCAGGCTGGTCTCGAACCCCTAGACTCAGGCAATCCTCTCACCTTAGCCTCCCAAAATGCTGGGATTACAGGCATGAGCCACCGTGTCACGCTAAGAAAATATATTAAAGCTGGAGTATAGCATCTTCCTTTCCCAAACTTGATACCAAAACCAGACAAAGACTTTATGAGAAAGGAAAATTTTAGGCCTATTTTACTCTTTAGTATAGTTGCAAAAATATTAAATAAAAACATTAGCAAATAAAGTACCAACATATCATTAAAAAGTAATATATTACTGGGTGTTTGGGACGGCCTAATACTAAAACACTGTGAATATAAATTACCACATTAACAGATTGAAAAAGAAAAACAATCTAATTATCTCAATAAATGTATCTTTGATCAATCTGAACATTGTTCATGATAAAATAACTGTTTTAAAATTAAAAATAAAGATAACTTCTTTCATAACAAGTATCTATGAACAAACCAAATACAATTCTAATAGGGAAAATATGATAAGCATTTTCTTTAAAAAAAATCAGAAAGAATAGCTGGGTGTGGTGGCATGTGTCTGCAGTTCCAGCTACTTGGAAGGCTGAGGTGGAAGGCACATCTAAGCCCAGCAGTTCAAGGCTGTGGTGGCCGTGAGCATGCCACTGAACTCCAGCTTGGGCGACAAGAGTGAGACTCCAACTCAAAAAAAAAAAAAATGAAGACTAGGATAACTAATATCATAAGTTTTATTGTTTTGGAGGTCCTGGACTATTCAATAAGACAAGAAAATGATTAGAGACATGAAGATTGGAAAGGAGGTAATAAAATTCATATAAAAAAATATTATTGCTACCTAGGAAACCCAAAATAATTAGCATGTATGCAAGCCAGAGTTTAGTAAAGTTGTCAAATATAATATTAATATACAAAAATCAATTTAGCATTTCTGCCCACCAGCAGTAAACAATTAGAAATGTAATTACTATTGATAATGATATCATAGACTATCAAGTATCTAATAAGAATATCAGAGAATACCAAGTATGTACCAAAATATGTGCAAGATCTCTATGGGAAACATTATAAAATTATGTCAGAGGCATTAAAGAGCCAAATAAATAAAGGTACCAAACTCATGGATAAAAAAGATGTCAATTCTCCCTATACTGATCCAATGCAATTCCTATCACAATCCAAACAATGATTTTTACAGAACTTGATGAAATCATTTAAAAGAACTAAAAGACCAAGAATAGCAGGATATTCTTAGGGAGAAGAACAGAAGTTGGGTATGCCCCACCATACATCAGGAATTAATATGCACCTATAACAATTAAGGCAATGTAGTATTGGTGTAAGAATAACAAATTGACCAATAGAACAGAACAGAAAGTACCTTCCAAAATATCTATGTACATGAGAAAATTTGGCATGTGACAGAAGTTGCAAGTCATGATAAAAAGAGGCATTGTTTAATAAGTGGAATTGTAGAAAAAGTGTATTCATATTAGAAAAGATAAAATTGGGTCTACACTTGACACCATATACAATTCCAGAAGAATTAGGAACTTAAATGTCGTAAACAAATCTTTGAAACTCTTGGTAGAAAATATAGATGAATATGTTGAAGACTTTGAGCAGTGAAATTGACAAAAATATAAAATATTAGTAAATTTTACTATAATAAACTTAGGAACATTTGCTTTTTAAAAGATATCTTAAAGCAAAAGTGAAAAATACTAGTTGCAAATCAAGAAATGATAGTCACAACACTCATAACTAACAATGGATTCATTCCAGAGTATATAAACAGCTTCCACAAACCAATAAGAAAAATGCAATGATCATTCAGAAAAATGAGTCAGAGACACAGATAGACAGTTCACAGAAGAGGAAACATGTATGGTGAATAAACACAAGAAGAGATGTTCAACATCTTTAGTGATTAGATAAATACACATTGTAATCTCAATGAAAACTTGTTCTACCATTGTTAAGTTAAAATTAAATTAAAAACCTGACAACATGAAGCTTTGAAGAGATCGTGGTGCCACAGAATCTCTCATACTGGTAGACATGTATATTTGTGAAACACTTTGGAAACCAGCTTGGCCTTATTGCCTAAAATTTAACCTCCACACACCTTATGACCCAGCAATCCCACTGTTAGGTTCATACTCAGAAGAAACGCTCATGCGTGTAAAACAGAAGACTTGAATAAAAATGCTCTAACATCATTTTTCACAATAGCAAAACCTGAAAACAACTCAAATGTCCATTAATGAAAAAGCAAATGGATGATTGTGGTATATTCACACTACAGATTATTATTCAGCAGTAAAAATGAATGAACTACAACCACAAACAACACATTGAAAAATATTAGCAACATAATATTTGGTGGAAAAAAAGTAAGTCTGGAAAAGCTACATACAATATCATGTCCTTTTTATGAAGTTTAAAGTAACTAAAATATTTTAGAAACATATCTTTTACCTGTACCTGTAGATGCAATGAAACTTTTTAATTTTAGATTCAGGGGACACACGTGTATTCATTACATGGACCTATTGTGTGATGGTAAGGATTAGCTCTCAGGGGGCCCATTTCCCAGACAGTGAACATTGTGCCTTATCGGTAACTTCTGAACCCAAACCCCCTCTACCTTTCCCCCTTATGGGTGTCCCCAGTGTCTATTATTTCCATCTTTGTGACAATTTAGCTCCCATGTATAAGTGAGAACATGTGGTGTTTGGTTTTCTGTTTCTGAGTCGGTTCACTCAAGATGATGATCTCCAGCTCCATTCATGTTACTGCAAAGGACATGATTTTATTCTTTTTTAAAAATTGCTGCACAGTATTCCATAGTGCCTTTACACCACATTTTCATTATCCACCAATTGGTTGATGGATATTTATGTTGATTCCACATCTTTGCAGTTGTGAATTGTGTCTGGATGAACAGGTGGGTGCAGGTGTCTTTTTTAATATAAGAACTTCTGTTCATTAGAGCAGATACCTAGTAGTGAGAGTGTTGGTTCAAATGGCAGATCTACTGATTGCTGGATTAAATGGTAGATCTATATTTAGTTCATTGAGTAATCTCTATAGTGCTTTCTATAGAGGTTGTAGTAATTTACATGATAACCAACCATATGTAAGCATTCCCTTTTCTCCACATCCTTGCCAGCATCAACTGTTTTTTGATTTTTTTAAATGATGGCCATTCTGACTGCTATAAGGTGGTATTTTGCGTTTCTCTGATTATGAGTGATGTTGAGAATTTAAAAATATATTTGTTGGCCATTTGCATATCTTCTTTTGAAAAAGGTCTGTTCATGCTGTTTGCCCAATTTTTAATGGGTTTATTTGCTTTTTTTTGTTGATTTGTTTGAGTTCTTTATAGATTTTGGATATCAGTTCTTTATCAGATGTATAGTTTGCATATATCTTCTCCCATTCTGTAGGTTGCTTATTTGATCTGTTGATTTTTTTTTTTCCCATGCAGACTTTTCATTTAATTAAATCTCAGTTATTTACTTTTGTTTTCATTGCATTTGGTTTTGGGGGTTTAGCTATACATTCTTTGCCTAAACCTATGTCCCTGAGAGTTTTTCCTAGGTTCTCTTCTAAGATTTTTATGGTTTCAGTTTTGACATTTAAGTCTTTAATCCATCTTGAGTTAATTTTTATATATGGGGAGAGATAGAGATCAAGTTCCATTTTTCTGCATGTAGCTATCCAATTTTCCCAGCACCATTTGTTGAATAGGGTGTCTTTTCCCCAGGGAATGTTTTTGTCTGCTTTGTCAAAGACCAGCTGGATGTAGGTATTTGGATTTATATCTGGATTCTCTATTCTGTTCCATTGGTCCAAGTATATGTTCTTGTACCAGGACCATACTGTTTTGGTTACTATAGCCCTATAGTATAATTTTAAGTTAGGTAATGTGATACCTCCAGCTTTGTTCTTTTTGCTTACAATTACTTTGGCTATTCTGGCTCTTTTTTGGTTCCATATGAATTTTAGGATTATTTTTTCTAATTCTGTTGCTTCTGCCCATGTGGTCACTTGCTCAAGATCCAAAGTCATTAGAAGAGAGAGAGCACCCATATGTTCAAGTAAGGTTCTAGTTTACTTTGCCACTGTGGTAGGTAGAGGACATATCTTGCTGGTAGAGTCTCCAGGAAACCTCTTTGGTATCTATGGTAAAAGCATAGGTGGTGATAGTTACTGTATTACCAATATGGTGCACCATGGGTAAGGAGAAAAATGTTAGGTGGCCAAAAAAGAACACATATTTACTATATATATATGTATATTTAAATATTACATTATTAGTGGTAATAATAACAGCTACCACTTATTAATTGCCTACTATGGGTCAGTCTCTTAAAATACATTATTCTCTACCTTGACTGTAAGCTGCAAGAGGGCAGGGTCTCTGTCTTGTTCTAGGCTATATTTCCTGCATCTAGATCAGAGCCTTGCACATTATGCACTTAGTTAATATTTCAGTGAATGACTCCCCAGTCCCCCAGCAATGTAGTGAGGTAGCTATTATCTTTGAGAGATTGAGTAAGCCTGTGCTCTTCCCATTATGACAGTGCTGCCTCCCACAACCATTTATCATAGTCTACCTATTACACTTTCTAAATATCTTTCAGGTCTGGCCTTCTCAGCTTCTCTGCATTACCCCTCCTGTTTACCTGGAACATTGCATGATCTCTTACTGGGCGTCCTGGCCCCTAGTTTCTTTCTTTCTTTTTTCTTTTTTGGAAGAGACAGGGTCTCACTTTGTTGCCCAAACTGGTCTTGAACTCCTAGGCTCAAGCCATCCTTCCATCTCAGCCTCCCAAAGTACTGGGATTATAGGCATGAGCCACCACGCCCAGCCTCCTATCCTAGTTTCCACCTTTACAATCTATTCCCTGCATTGCCACCAGAGTTTCTTTTAAAAAATTTTTTATGCCTTGCTGCTTCTATGGAGTGGAGAAGTAGTTTCTTAAAAGGGATAGAAAAATATGCCAGGTGGTCAAACATTACAATTTACAACAGAAAACTGTTGTGAAGAGTTCTATAGCAACTCTTTCTATAGGAAAGAGTTCTGTCATACTGTGTATGGGAGAGGGATGCCTTCTCTAAGTATATTCAGGTAGCTGTTCCTGAGACCACAATTTAAGAAGGAACTTTTTGTAAATCCTACCATCTATTGATCACATACTTTGTACCTGGTGTTATGCCTGTACTATTTTATTGAATTCTCACAATATATATTTTTTTAAGTCAGGGTCTCACTATGTTGCCCAGGCTGGAGTGCAGTGGCATGATCACAACTCACTGTAGCCTCCAATTCCTGGGTTCAATCAGACCTCCTGTCAATCTCCCCAATAGCTGGAACTACAAGCATGCCACCACACCCTGCTATTTTTTTTTTTACTTTTTATAGAAACGAGGTCTCACTGTGTTGTTCAGGCTGGTCTTGAACTCTTGGGCTCAAGTAATCCTCCCATCTTGGCCTCCCAAAGTGCTAGGATTATAGGCTAGCCACCACACCTAGCCTCACAATAATTTTCTGAGGCAGGCAATTCTGGTTCCATTTTACAGATGCATACACTAAGTTTCAGAGAGGTTAGGAAGGTGCCTAATGTCATTAGAATCCCCCATTCCCATCCCATTTCTGTCTTTCTGACTCCAAAGCCACCTACTCACAAACAAATGCGTCCAGAAGAATATGTTCATGACACTTGAGGATACACTGGAGGAAATGGGCCGACTGGACCTGGAAAAGAAAGATGTGGAGAGACCTTCTTGAACCCTAGGGAATCCCCTCTGTCCCCCAGCCCACAGAGTCAGGAAAGCCAAAGAGAGGTCTCCTTCCTCGCGTGAGAAGTTGTGGGAGTAACCTATGATTTTATAACTCTTTCTTCACCTCTTTCTTCACTACTTGTTTCTGAGCTACTCTGTCTCAGTCAGCACCTCCATTGGATGGAGGGAGGGTGAGGAAGGGGTGGGGAAAGGGGGAAGCAGTGGCTTGAAAGAAACTAATTAAATCAACTAAGGCCAGTTATCAAGTTTAGCTCTGAGCAGAGGGGCAGAGTGACTGTTGCTGGGAGTGTGGACCGGTGGGTTCCAGTCCCTCCACTGCCGTAGGCTCTGGGGTCTTAGGGGTGGTACTCATCCCTGGCCATGTCCCCCATGGAATGTGGGCTCAGGTCAGACACTCGGTCCTTCCCTGAATCTCCCGCGAATCTGTGAGAAATGAGCATAGATAGCTGTTACAATTTTTCTATGTGACTGTTCATTGCAGCTTTATTTCCAAGAGCAAAAATATTTTGGGGAAAAAGTGTGACTCTTCCTTTTTTTTTTTTTTGTGAAAATGATTATAAATTACCTGGGCCTGAGACTTGGAACGAACGGGAAGTGACTGCCAATGGGCACAAGGGACCTTTTTGGGGTGATGGAAATGTTCTAAAATTGGATTGTGGCGACGGCTGCGCAACTCTGTAAATTTATTAAAAACCCTTGGATGCTATGTAAATTATATCTCAATAAAGCAGTTAAGATGATTATAGATGCTGGGGCAGTCTACACCATATCGCGGTGGTTGCCTTATAGATAACTCGCTTCGTGGCAGGCATTCCGGAGGAGGCAGTGATGAGCAAACGGCGCTCCTGTGTTTTTACAGAGCTGTTAAATTAGCCTGGTGAGGAGAGGGGCATGAATACTAATTGCTCCATCACATAGAAGCGGGTGGTTAAATGGTACCAAAGAAGGAAAAATCAGAATCAGGAGGAGGAATTTAGGAGAGCTTGATGAGATCCAAACGAAGATGAGGATCAAGGCAGAATCTGTGAGTGGCTAAAGAGAGAAAAAGGAAGGCTGTGTAGCCCACGCACCACTCCTGAGAATTAGGAAAGGGGGGGGCGGGAGTGGAACAGATCCTGCAGATAAGGTGGTAGCTCTTTCTAGTCACTGAGTGACCAGCTGGTCCAGGATAGGTCCAGGGTGACTGCGGGGAGAAGAGGCTGCTTGCTATCATGGTGATTTGGCCACATAGTCATGGTGAATGCTTGCAAGGCTGGACTTCGCAGCCAGGGGGACATGGTCACCAGCTAGTAAGTGGCAAACCAGGATTTGGACTCCAGAAGTGTAACCCTGGTGCACGGCCCTCAACCACAACCCCACGTTGCCTGCCTTACTGAAAAGGAAAATAGGGCTCAGAGATGCTGAGTAGGCAGCCCAGGTCACACAGCAGAAAGCAGTAGAGCTGGGATTCAAACCCAGGTCTTCTGGTGCCAAGGCTGAGGCAGATCCCACAAGTCTTGCTTTTCCATGACTAAGGAAGACATGAGGACTCGCCTAGTCCTGCTGTCATCCTCCCAGGAGTCTGACTGTCTGGAGAGAAGCCGAGGTATGGAGAAGGGGCTGGGGCAGGGCAGTTATTTCAGCTACAGCCATGTGGCTGGGGAGGAGACAAGTAAGCCCTTCTCAACCTGGCTCACCACAAAGAGGAGTCTTGAAGCTCCCCTAAACACTTCCTTTGGGGTTCTTGTCGTTCATTCTGACAGGAAATGGCTTGACAAGATGCCTGCTCAGCATCTAAAAAGGCTGCCAGCTGGCCCGACAAGGAGAGAACACTGTACTGCGGTCAGCCAAGGAGAAGGGGAGAAGCGCAAAGCCCTCCAGCTCATCCCCTTCCCAGTGTGCCTTTCTGTCCTATGATTTGCTTCAAGCGCTCTCATTCTTTCACTGCCTGTGATGACATGCACTGAATTTTTACTAGGTCCAACGTTCAATCCCCATTCAATGTCCAAATGGATCCCGGAGCTGGCAAGAGTCCGGGCAGGTGTACGTGCGTTCCATGCAATGCCTGCCTCTCTCCCGAGTGATCTTGAGAGGCAAGCCAGGGACAGTGTAGGAGGAAGGAAGGGGACACAATGTGTCCTGGGGATCATTATCCTGGATTAATTAAGAGGGAACCTGGGCAGAGGGAAGGGAATCCATCTCCAGAGGCCTGGGATGTGGTTTACCTTTCTCTCCCTTCCACTCCTGCGATAACCCTTTCAGTCCCGGGGATAGCAGTATCTACAACAGGAGAAAATCCTTGTACCTCTGTGATTCCTGTGATTCTTGCCTCCATCTTGGTCCACTGTCCACTCCCAAGGCATAGCCTAGACCCTGCCTTTATTCCCACAGCTGCTCCTTTTCTGAAATCTTCACGACCCATGCTTCACTCTCGGCCCACAGTCTCCAAAATATGCCTTCTTAGCTGAGCCCTGCTGGAGAAAAATCACATGACCTGTGGATTGGCCTAGGGCTGGATCTCAGGAGGCATTTGGTGCCATCCAGAATCACTTGACATGGTCCTCTGGTTGATTCCCCTTCACGACTATCCACATCTTCATCCACCATTCTCCCTCTGTCCCCTACCTTTATTGAGCAAATTGCTCTGGGTTGGGTGCTCCATGCACTTGCCACCTGGGTTTATAATGATTTATTTATGTATTCATTTCCCCAACTCAATTGTGACCTTCTTGGTCAAGATCTGTCTCTTACTCATCTTCCTGTCCTGGCACCTAACCAGCCCCTGCAACCTCCTGCCACTTGACAACTATTGCTGAGTGAATAGGCATAAATCAATGTGGCCAAGGCCAAGGCTCCCGGCAGAGGTGGCTCAGGGAGGCGACCCACACACTTGTTCCTGTGAGCCAGGAGGAACTCAGAGGGGCCTCCTGGGATCTCCATGCTGCTCAGCTGGCATTAAACCAAGAGAAAACCAGGAACTGCTCTCCGCGTTCTCAAATCCTATGTTGGAAAATGAAATGCAAAATCTGAGGCCATTCAGTCTTTGACAGTGAGGTTTCCATGGTGACGGTGGCCAAGGCCTGGGTGGGAGGCAGCTGTGTCTCCCACAGCCAGGCCCAAGTCCCACCTGTGTGTATAAGAGGGGTACCCTCATTTTTTCTCCACCTGGCAGGTGTACCTAACTTTCAAGTCTCTTCTCTCTCACGTCACACACTGGACAGCAGTCAAGCCATGAACTTCCCTGAAGGGTTGAGAGCTTGGGAAAGGGGGCAGTAGAGCCTAACCCAGAAGGGCTGGGTTGCACCCACACACCCTGGACTCTTTGGTTCACCCCGAAGCACCACCATCCAAAGTCACCTGACTTGGGTGAAGCAGAGATCTTTCAACCTCTTTCTTCTGGGAGGGTGTCCTCAGGGAGACCATATTTGCATGTTTTTTGCCTATCCTACCCCTCTGGGATACAACTGGGCTTGATGGCTGAGAACTTGCTCTCTTGGATCTCAGCTTCCTTATCTGGACAATGACTAGGCCACACTCAATATTAGGAAGTTCTCAAAACGTTCCTGTGCCTGCCAACTCCTATCCCTTCTCTCTACGCATCCTCTCCACTCCGTTCTCTTCTCCACCCTCTCTTCATCTGCCTTCCAACCCCAACGGCCCTTCCTCTTCCTCCTCTCTCTCCCCTCCCCCTCCAGACCTTCACAACCCCCTCCCCATCCCTCTGACCTATTCCCACCTAGCTTCTGGTGGTGCAGGCCTTCCAGCTCTGCCCACTGATCTCTTGATCTCTCTGGGGAATACTCCTAGACGTCCCTTTGACTTTCTTGAGCTTTTGAACGAAGATGGAGGTAAGGAGAGAAAGTGGACAGACCAAGCTGGCACCTACATGTCTGCCAACCAAATTATGAGGCAGGAGTCTCTGGGTCTGTTCTCAAGTCGCCCCCTCCCAACCTCAACTCAATCACGCTTCTTTCTCTTGCCTTCTGGAACTGGCTCACAAGGGCCTTTTCCCTATGACTTCCCATCACAGGCTCCCTTGGCTCTGCTTCCTCGTCAGGTTTGTTTTCCTTCTCTCCCCTTTCTCTCCTGGTTCTGCCTCTCAGCAGTCTGGCTTCACCTTTCCTTTTTAAGACCCTGCAGTCGGTGGACAACCCACGACTTTCCTGAATCAACTCCCTTGCAGGACAGTTGAAGTCGACCACCTGCCGTACTCAATGGCTTTACTCCAGTCTCATCCTTCCCATGAAGATGGTATCTTGTTTTCATCACACAACATTGTGTAGAATAGTTTGTGGGACTCTGGCAAAGTGACCAAATGCTTTCTGGCATATTCTTGCTGCAATTTCATCCCAAACACATCCTGTTCTTTTCTGCTTGTGGTTTTCGGCAGGATGTGTTTTCTGGAGGACCCTATCCTAGGAAACCTATGGGTGCCCGCCCAGGTACCCTCCTGCTGGTCACCAAGGCTCAAAGCAAGGACTCCTCAGCCCCAGTGTGTCACTGTTTTTCCTGTTACAGTCACTACAGGCTAACTCTTTTTTTTTTTAAACATCTTGGGATATATTTACTCAGAAAAAGTGGTTTCTTCCTATCCTTATCTCTTGCTTGATTTTTTAACTTAGTTGTCAAAATAATGGTTAGTTCATTAGCATCCTCAATGGCTAGCCAATTAGGTTCTTTATTAAAAAGTATCACTACAGGCGCATGGATTTAAATCCATTTGACCTGTTTCAATCTATTGCTGTTACTATCCTAATTGATACTCACGTTGTCATATATCTGGCCTGTGGGAGCCTCTTTGCCCTGGCTCCTGAGACCATTTGACCTGACCGTATCAAATCAAATTTGTCTTTGATTGCTTTCTCACTATCTGCTGTGACAAGATGCCTCAGGCTGTATCATTTTCAGGGACCTCTTCTGCCAGTGACATTTGCAGAGGGTTGTTAAGAGTTCCTTATGACATCCCTTTCCCTATGGCAAGAGAAGGCCTAGGAAGGTGGGTGGTAAGTCTTTTCTGTGTTTCAGGCTTATTCAGGAGGTTTGGGCTGAATTCCTTTGGGCTGAAGGAGGGGACTGGGGTGTTGTGGGAGGGATAAACCTAGAAGGAGGTGAGGAGGAATTTCCCCAAGAAAGCGAAGGCTTGGGTTTGAGGGTTTCTGAGGGTGGTAGAGAACAAACAATGCTTCCCTGCGGAGTTTGGGGGCTGTCAGACCTCTGCCGGGGTGGCCTGTGGCTGTAAGAGGCCACTGGCAGCAAGCTTTGGACTTGGGTTCCTTAGCCAGTAGGGCGGGGGCGGCGTGGAATCCCTGTTCTCAGGCTTAACTGGGCAGAGAAACAAAGCTGCCCAAGGGCAGCCTGGGCATCAGGCAAGCTAGAAACACTCCCACGATGGAAGGCTGGAGACCCTTCCTGATTTTCTACAAGTGCTGCTCTCTAATCTTGCACAGCCCTTGAGGAGGAGTCTGAGTTTGACACCACTCTGGAAGGTGGGGCTCAGAGCAGATCTGATTTGGTTTAAGGAAAGTCATGAGGCAGTTTTCACATCTGAGGACGATTATCTGTGGCCATACCCTCAATTCTGAGACACGTCCTTTGACTTAGGACATTTTGTTTTCTTGTCCTCAGTCTCTGGGATACCAGAGAGTGTCCTTTCTCCAGATGTGGAGACTAGGAGGGAAAAATACCTGCTCTTTAAAACTCTTCCGAAATGCCAGCAGTGATGATTTCCCTCTGTGGCTCGTTGTCCCAACAACTCCAGTCTCAGCCAGGCTTGCCTTCCTAGCCCCGCTCACCAACCCCTCCTCGGCCACCCACTGCATTGAGTCCATCCACTTGGGACCACTTGCAGATGGGGGAATATGCCACGTGCCCTCTCGCCTCTTGTCCTCGGCACATGTAGGTACATCAGCTAGGATTCGGTTCAGCTGAGTATTACAACACCAAAACAAGTTTAAATATGACATTTATTTTCTTTGGAAAAGAATCCAGGGCTGGTGTGGCAGTTGTACATTTGTTAGGATCTGGGCTCCTTTTAGCTTTCTGCTCCACCATCCTCAGTAGTTGACTTCCATCCTTAAGTGTTCTTTATGGAACAAAATGGCTGTTGGCATTCCAGCCATGAGATCCATGTTCTAGGCAGGAAGATGGAGGAACTAGGCTATATCTCCTAGTTGAGACAGAATTCCTTTACTCCAGTGACTTCCAGTGAATGATTCCATTATTCATTTCTAGCTTCAGTGGAGTCTAGAAATGTAGTCCTTTAGTGAGAAACATTGCCCACCAGGATAAAATGATGTTCCAGGGAAGAAGAGCTGGATGGACATTGGGCAGGAGCTAGTAATCTCTGCAGTCAATGTCCTTTCTCTTTGTTCAACTTACTCTATTGACCCATTTGCTCTTGGTTAAATGCAGTTTCTTTAAAAGACTTTTCTAGTCCCCAGCTTCCTCATCTTCACACCATGTTGCACCTGCTGGCTCACCTGTCAATCTCCCTCCTGGAGAGTGCGGTCCCAGAAGGCAGAGACCGTAGGCACTCTTAAAGGCTTATGGAGTGGATGTTTGGGGAGGTCGGGACAGCCTTCATCCTGGAGCCCTCCACACTAATTCTCCCTGCTCAGGATGCTGTTATAACCGCTAACCTCTAATTGATCTCACTGGGGTTTTTTTTCTCCACTTCTATGTCGTCACCACAACTGTGCACCCAAACCTCTTTTTTTTTTTTTTTTTTAAAGAAAAAGCATCTCTTCCCCAAACCACCAGGGATGACACATCACTTGTACCTTCACAGCTTGGAGGATGACTGGTTTATACAAAACAGCATCCAAGCCTATCTGGACATTGTTTGTAGGCTAATGAAATAAAAAGTAATTTATAGGTGGCAAGGAATTTGAACTAAAGCATTATTCCATTTTATGTAGAAAGCCAAGCTGTTCTACAAAATTTGTCAAGAGGCCAAGGCTCTCTGACTTGCTCAAGACAAAGGACTCCTACCACCTTTCTGTCTCTGACTGACTGCTTCTCATTTAATTCCAAGTGGCACATCTCCCAGTATCCCCAGTAAAGACAATTGCTATACCTCTGCTGAACCAGCTGGTCTATGCTCTTTGTCAATGGCTGGCCTGGGATGAAAAATTTTGGCTCTATTACCCCGGAAATTTGCTTTCAGGGAACATTCTACCAGTAGTTTTCAATTACCGTCACTGTATGTCAAACCATTCCAAAATGTCGTGGCTTCAAATAACCATTTGTTATTTCTCAGGATTGTGTGGTTTGGCAGGACTTAGCAGGGCAGTTCTTCTGCTCTCTGTGTATCACTTAAGTTACTCCTGTGGTTGCCTTCAGCTGGAAGCCTGCCTGTGGTTGGAACATCTAAAATGGCCTCCCATCCTCCAGAGCCTCTCTCCACATGTCTTGGACCACTGAGTAGCCTAACTTAAGTTTCCTTCATCATGGCAGCTGGCTGCCGAAGGGAAGCCCAAATTTGCAAGCGCTTGTCAGGCCTCATGCCTGCCAATAGTTAATCTGGCCAAAACAAGTCATAAGGACAATCCAAGAGTCAATAAGAGAAGGGAATACACAGGCCACATATACTGGGAGGCATGATTCCTTGGCTACCAATAGAACAGTCTATACAAGTGGCCTCTGAGGAGAGTGGAACAGGAGAGGAGCAGACTGGCCTTGGGTGAACTGCATTTCTCTTAGTATAAGTTCCATGACTTATTCTTTGAGCCCCAGAGGTAGAGCCACTGGGCAAGGGTTATAGGGAGACATATTAGGTGGGGTATTTTTTGTTTGTTTTGTTTTTGAGTTGGAGTCTCACCCTGCCACCCAGGCTAGAGTGCAGTGGCGTGGTCGTGGCTCACCATAGTCTCAACATCCTGGGCTCATCCTGGGTGATCCTTTTACCTCAACATCCTGGGTGATCCTTTTGCCTCAGTCCCCTGAGAAGCTGGAACTACAGGAGTGTGTCACCCAACCTGGCTAATTTTTAAAATTTTTTTGTAGAGACGAGGTCTTGCTATGTTGTCCAGGCTGTCCTCAACTCTGAGCCTCAAGCAATCCTCACTTTGGCTTCCCAAAGTGCTGGCTTACAGGTATGAGCCAGAGTGCCCAGCCTAGATTAGATTTTTAACAGGAGCTGTCCAAGAGGGAGACACTTACTTGCTTTGTGAGATAATGAGCTAGCCATCATGGGAAGTATTCAAAGAGAGTTTGGGCCACCTCTTGGTGCAAATGTGTAAAGAATTTTTGCTTGAGTTGGGAATTGGACTAAATAATGGATAAGATTCCTTTTAACTCTGAGTCTATTTTTTTTTTTTTTTGAGTTGGAGTCTCACTCTGTCGCCCAGACTGGAGTATAGTGGCCGCTCCCGGCCACCGCAGCCTCAACCTGCTGGGCTCCGGCGATCCTTCCGCCTCAGCCTTCCAAGTAGCTGGGACTACAGGCACGCGCTACCACGCCCGGCTAATTTTTTGACTTATTGTAGAGATGAGGTCTTGCTTGCCCAGGTGGGTCTCAAACCCGCGGGCTCAGGCAATCCACTCACCTCAGCCTCCCAAAGGCGCGGGATTACAGGCTGA
>CAUYQG010180705.1:0-19153 GCA_963574415.1 Tarsius wallacei | reverse complement strand
CTATTCGCTATTTCTCTGGATGTTCATATGACCTCCTCACCACTGTGGGATCCATTCAAATGTCCCCTTCTCTGATGACCCCTTTTAAAATTACAAATTGTAGCTGGGCTCGGTGGCTCAGCCTGTAGTCCTGCACTTTGAAAGGCTGAAGTGAGTGGATTGCCTGAGCCCACAGGTTCGAGACCTGCTTGGGCAACTTGGCAAGACCTCATGTCTACAATGGTAGCGCATGCCTGTAGTTCCAGCTACTTGGAAGGCTGAGGCGAAAGGGTCACCTAAGCCCAGCAGATCGAGGCTGCAGTGTCCGGGAGCAGCTACTGCACTCCAGTCTGGGTGACAGAGTAAGACTCCAATTCAAAAAAAATAATAAAAATAAAAATAAAATAAAATTACAAATTGTAATTATTTCTAACCCTAAGAGTCCCTGCTCCTCCTACGTTTGATTTTCTCCCTAGCACTCATATCTAACATACCATATATTTTATTTTCTTGCTCTTGTTGTATGCTCCACTCTCACTAGCATGTCAGCAGAAAATGAAGATTTTGTCAGCTTTGTCCCTGCCATACGTAACAGTGCTTACAACTGTGCCAGGCGTAGAATAGGGCCTCATTACATATTTTTAGAATAAATGAATCTAAATAATATTGGGGGTCAGGGTGCTGCTTAGTATAGACAAGAAAGACAAGAAGGAAATTCACCAAAATACCAGATGGGAAATTCATCACAATACCAATAGTAGTTACCTCTGTGTAGATTACTGGTGCATTTTAATTTTTTTCTCAATTCTTTTTTGTGCTTTCCAAGTTTTTATTTCTCATTTTTTGTTTCAATCAATCAGAACGTTTAATTTTATAATAAAATAGTTAAAAATAATACTTGTAGCTATAAGAAGGGAAATTAACAAATTGAAAATGTTTGTTTCCAACTGGTTCTAATAGCCACAACTGTGACAAGAAAAAACAGAAATAAGTACTGTTAGGGTATGGACGGACAGGGTGAGGGTGGAGAGGCGCAGGGAGGCGCACAGCACGGCTGGGGCTGGCAAGCTGGAGGTGCGTGCTGGCAACCCAGAGATCCAAGTAAATTGCAAAGAATTGCGACACACAGAGGTGAGAGAAGAAAAGATTTATTTAAGAAAAGTTCACCCCCCACAGACAGGGAGTGGGCCTACACTCTCGGTGAGTGTAGTGTCACAGCCCCCCAAAGCCCTGGCTTAAATCCTTTTCTTGGAGATGTTGCACGGGACTGCTGTGACTTCCTTGTTGACCACCCGTGGATGTCTTGGAGATCCTGTGACACAGAGACCCATTAATGTCCGCCCACATTATCATAGCCCCTAGAGAAGGGCGTGACAAGGATTCTAATTCTCCTGCACCTCCCCGAACGACGTTCCTTAGACCTAATGGAGGGTGTACCTTCCCTTATCTCCTAGACATTCCCAGTAGGTAGGTTTGGAGGGGATCCTTGACTTCCCTGCAGATAGGGCCCATTCTACTGGAAGATCGAATCCCCACCTGCTCTCCCTCTGAGCGGTTATAACTTTTGTAATGACAAGTTTCATGACTTTTACAGTCCTTGCCCAATGCATGATGTCTTAAGCCTTATAAATTCCCTTTACTCTAGGCAAGCTTGATTGCCACTGTGAGATACCTCAGATACCTGGAAGTCTGTTTCTGAAAAGACAAAGTCGGTAAAGTTAATTGTACCTAAAGTGTGCATTTCTCCAAAAGCGTAGCTTCTGCTTTCTCATCATTGTGTCAGGGTTTAAGAACAAGATAAAAAATGGCTTCCCACTCTCGGTCTGTCCTTTCAAGTACCAGAGAGATCTCTTCAGAAGTAGCTGACTGGATCCCTAACATACCTATGATGCACATCAGTCCCCTATCCCTCCCCACCCTAACTTCAAGTGCACCAATCCCAGAAACTACCCAGAACCACCCCACTTTGTTCCTGAACCACCTCCATTTCCTGCATGTTCAAACCGACTTCTGATTGCCCTTTCAGGCCCTGTGCCATGGTCTTGGCATTGCTTTTGACTTTGACTCAAACACTAGTTTCTGGTTCTTTCTCCCCCAGACCACTACAAGGAGCTCCCTCCCTGTACAGGCTCACTTGGTTGGCACTCTGGCCCTTGGTGGTGAGGGGAAGATTTAATCTTTAATAGGTGGGATTGTGCTAAGTGGCTTAAGCCATACTGTCTAGGGACTCTAATTAGTGAGATGCTTAGTCAAAAAAAAAAAAAAAAAAAAAGGAATGCAGCTTTTCTTAAACTTCCTCCTCCTCCAAACACTCATTACAGTTCATCTTTAAACTTGAGATCTCAGTGAAAAGGATTACCACAAGAAAGTGTTGCCTCCGGAGAGACCCTGGAGAGGGAATTAAATGTTTGTGAGGCTTAGACTTGCCTAATGCTTTAGGGCCCACCAACCCTGAGGCGACCCCTTTCCCTAGACTAAATGGTATTTCAATTATTTTTAATTAGGAGAAAATGAATGTTTTCAAAACCCTAGGTGACAAAGACAGGCCAAAGGGTTTCACATGTCTTTTAATTCTGTCAAATGCAAAGTCCAAGCAATATTTCACATTCTACACAACCATTTCCCTAAATAGCAAAATATTTTCTGATGTAAAAGCTTTTGACCCCATTTCTGACATTTCTCTCAGTGACTGAAGCTAGTGGCAAAGAGGTTGCCTGCAACTTAAACCTGAATCCCCGCAGGCCCAAACAAACTGTCTCAGAAAAAGGAGGGACTTGAATGTCATGATCCTTTGTTTTACATTTGCTGGGGAAAAATTGTGGTTTCAAAGAGAAGTACAATTGTAACTTTTTTTTTTTTTTTTGCCTTCTTTGGGAATCAAAGAACAAAATTCTTTTTAATTGATTTATTACTTTCTGAGAAACAAAAATTGGGAGTCTACAGTAAAAACCAAATACAAATCTTTTTTTGATATAAATTACATATGTGTCAAAAGATTAAATAAACAGGATTGCTAAACAAAGGGGCTTTAAACAAGAGAATGAGAATGGTGTTCCCCCTCCCCTAGTGTGGTTATGTGGCAAACTTTCCAGGGTAGGGTGTGTGCTTTTGGCTTATCTAATTAAGAACAGGGTTCTTACGTTATTAATGCAACCCATTCTTATGAGAAAGGAAAAATATTATTTGGTCATATCAAAAGTTTCAGACCCCCATATGCAGATTCAACTGAAGAGCCCATCTGATATTAATGACAGCTCTTGGTCATTGCAGACACCAACTGTCATTTACACCTTAGCAGACATCATATTTTAGGAAAAAATTTCCTATTCTCAAAGTATCACAAAACATAGCATGCAATTGTATGTTCCCCCCCAAATTAGAAATTTCTTCATGAATTATAAAAGGAAGTCACTTCTAGTTCTTTGGGGCAGACATCAAGATCCTTTTTTCTATAAAAATCAGAATCTTTCTCTGTGGTACACTCTACTCAAGATCCCACTCATGACTGGGCATGGTGGCTCACACCTATAATCCCAATACTTTGGGAAGCCAGAGTGGGAGAATTGCTTGTGCCCAGGAGTTTGAGACCAGCCTAGGCAACATAGCAAGAACTCATCTCTACCAGAAATCAAAAAATTAGCCAGGTGTGGTGGTGTGCACCTGCAGTCTCAGTTACTCAGGAGACTGAGGCTGAAAGATCACCTGAGCCCAGGAGGTGGAGGCTGTGGTTAGCCATTTTCACACTGCTGGACTCCAGCCTTGGCGAGAGTGAGACCCCCAACTCAAAATAAATAAGTAAATAAATAAATAAGACATGCTTTGTGAGGTAAAGGTAAACACTTTTAAAATGAATGGTAAGGTAGACATTCTCAGCAGAGAAATAAAAATAATTCTTAAGTGGAAATTTTAAAACTAAAAAAGAGAATATGAAAATGTGAAATTAAAAAAATTCACTGAATGGGTTCAATAGCAGAATGGAGATGACAGAGTAAAAACCACCAAACTTGAAAATAGATTATGAAAGGAGGGACCCCGAGAAACTTAGAATAAACTTAGTTCACATTTTGCCTCAGCATAGAAATTTTTGCTTAGATTGACATGCTTTGAATCTAGCACAGGTTAGGCATAGATAAATTTCCAGTAGGCAGGTTTTAGGAAGCATTCCGACATTATACTGCAGGCCAAGCTGGCAGCCTACCCCACCCCCTTGGCAAATCTCCATCGGATGCAAGACAAGGACAGCCCAACCTTTCAATTCATGATTTAGCATAATAACCTCTAAGAAACTTTCAAGTTCCTTGACAAAGGCGGAAAGTCAAAGATCACCCCTTAGCTGGCGAAGCCATAGAAATGATAATAAGACCACCTTTTTCCTAAGGAGCTTGTGGATTTGAAACATCTGGCAGATCTCTTACAGGAAAAACCCCTCCCCTTGTCTCCTCCCATCTAACCCACCACCATGGCAGCAATCATATGACTAACCCACTCATCTGCCTGCTGTCCATCACCTGATGTCAATACCTGTGCTTACCTGCCCCATTGTGATGAAGTGAAGCATATCACCAACCCAATTACCTTAATGACCTTTCCCCATCAAAGGGAAGGATTAAAAGGACTCAACCAGGAGCATCCAGTGGCCATTGCCTTGCTAAGCTATGGTGTGACCACGTGCTCTTTGAGCTATGGCCCGGCCTTGTTTCCTGGCTTTGGCCACTCCCCTACCTTGAGAAGGTGAATGTCCTCTTTCTCTCTCTCTCTCTCTAATTTACTTTCTAAATAAACTATATTTCCTAATCTAACTTCTGTGCAATTCTTTGCATCTTTCATGCGGCACCAGACTGCACTCCAGACACCCACACCCCAGAGGCCCCGCTGGGAGTGTGAAACCTAACATTTTTGGAGGTCCCACCAAGATCTACCTAACAGATTAGTAGAAATTATCTAATTTACACAACCAAAAATAAAAAATAATTAAACAGCCTCAGAAACCTATGGAACAACACTAAAAGGTCTGACATTTGTGATACTGGATGCCAAAATTAGAAGAAAAAAATATTGATTTAGAAAAAATTTTGAAGAAATAATGATCAAAAACTGACTAAGGGCCACTCCCTCGGGTACCCTCCCACTGTGGGAACTTTTCTGTCCTCTTAATAAATCCTGCTTTCAAAAAAAAAAAAACTGACTAAATTTTCTGAAAGACATGGGACTAAACCTCTATTAATGGGTACAGACTAGAAAGATATTTATGTTCCATGTGAATGCTCATCAAAGGACATCCATCCTTGCAGAAGATGCTCTTCACAATGTGGACTAGATACAATGTTCAGTGGATACCAATCATCCCAATCTTTGTTCAACAGATCATGTACAAAGTAGGCATGGTGGCAAAGTGGCAGTTACACCCAGGCTCAAGAACAAGGACTTCTCCTCACCAACGCCGAGTTGGCTGCTGCCTTGCCAAGTGTTTAACTTGCCAACAGCAAAGCCCAAGCCGGAGCCCAAGGTACAATACAATTCCCTAGGGTAATTAGCCAGCCATCTACTGGCAAGTTGATTATATTGCATCCATTTCATCATGAAGGGGAAAGTAATATGTCTTCCCTTGACTCAGCATACACTCTGGATATGAATTTGACTTCTCTAATTATGCTTCTGACAGCATAGATATTTATGGAATTGTAAAATGCCTTATATCATCATTATGATATTCTACACACATTGTTTCTGACCAAGGAATTCTTGTCACAGCAAAAGAAATGTAGCAATGGGTTCATACCCATGGTACTATGTGTCCCGTCGATCTAAAACAGCAGGACTGATAGAATGATTAAGTGATATGCTGAACATTTTATTATAGAACCAGCTGGCAGGCAATACCATGACAGGATGGGGTTCTGTCATACAGGATGCAGTATACTGTTGCATTGTGGCAAATATATGGTGCTGTTTCCCCTAATGCCAAAATCCATTGATCCAAGAATCAAAGGGTAGATATCAGAATGCTTCTTCTCACTATTATACCTAAACTACACTAGCATAATTTTCCATTCCTGTCTTTACAACCTTGAGTTCTAAATATTTGAAGTTCTTTGTTACCCAGAATAATGAAATACTTCCACCAAAGCACACAATAATGGTTTCATTGGATTGGAGGTTGAAACAAATCACACAGTTATTTGGGCATATTATGCTGCTGGAATAATTGATCCTGATTACATGGGGAAATTAGGTTACTGCCACTGAATGAAGACAAAGAGAACTATGTCTAAAACACAGAGGATTCTCTGGGCCATCTCTTAATAATTCCATGTTCAAGAGTAAAAATCAATGGAAAACTGAAGAAGACCAAAAAAGGTAAAATTGCTGAAGATTTTGACCCTCAGGAACAAAGGTTTGGGTCACCACCTTCCTCCCCAGGTAGAGAATACATACCAGCTGAGGTTTTCTTCTGAAAGCAAAGGTAACATGGACAGTAGAAGAAAGAAATTATAAATGTCAGCTACAACTTTGTGATCAATTATAGAATAATGGACTGTAGCAACTGTGTATATTTTTTCCTTGCTCAGTGTGTGTGTGTGTGTGTGTGTGTGTGTTCTGTTTCTCTTCTCGTTCTCATTATTATTATTAAAAGTATTCATGGAAATCACAAATCTTTCCTTGAAATTAAGATAACAGATTATTCAGAGAATATCATGATTGAACTTGATGAGATAGACACAGGGACTATCTTCCACTGGTTATTGGAACTTTATCTCTCCTCATGTTGGAAAAAGAGTGAGATAATCTTTGCTTATTCAAAATATAGTTGAATCTTCTGAGGTGAATAGTCATAGCAACTTTACTAACAATAGTCAAAAACAACTTTACCCATTCACATGTTGATGGATATTTGGGTTGTTTTTGACTATTGTTAACAACTTTACTAACAATAGTCAAAAACAACCCAAATATCCATCAACATGTGAATGGGCAAAGATAATACGGTATGTTCATACAATAAAATATCACTCAATATTACAAAGAAATGGCCTGGAACTTCCACTTTCAGCAGACAGAGTAGATGTACTTTTCCTCTAAGTACAACTAAAAACCCTACACATTATATATAAAATAAAGATAAGAAAATTCTGAAAAGTATAAAGAAGACAACGAACCAGCTGGAACCTCAGCACCAAAGGTGTCAGGGGTGGTGTCTGAGGAAAATTAGTGGAGCTGTGTTACATGAATGAGCCAAATATGGCCTCTGCACACTGGCCCCTAAGTTGTTTACTTCTTCACAGTAGGCTGAGATCCGTTAGCTCAAAAGCTCAAAAGCAATAAACTCAAATTTTTACAAATCTGATTTTTTAAACATAGATCAAATACACAGATTTTTAGCCATCTGGAGCCTGTCTGCTTTGCATAGCTCATGATACTGCACCCAACATCTACTAACTATAGATAAGATAAACCCAGCAGTGCTAAAGATCCCAAGCCAGTGCTGCTTTTCACAGCTCTCTGACCCAAAGACTCCTCACCAGGGTGCTGATGTGTAAGTCTATGCTCTGATCCATGTCTCTCCAATCTCACTTCACTGGCAAGCCCCAGGGAGGATAAATACAAAGAAATCCACACCTAGACATGTTAAGTTTGGAAAACTAAAGACAAAGAAAATGTCTTAAAAGCACCAAGAAATAAATATAATCTTAACTATAGGTGGAAAGCAATTTAAATGACTGTGAATTTCTCATCAGAAACTATGAAAACCAGAAGGCAGTGGCACAATCTTTTTAAGTGCTGAAAGAACTGTTAACCCATGAAAATATCCTCCATGAATAAAAGGAAAATCAAGAAATTCTCAGATGAAGGAAAACAAAAGAATCCATTTCCAGCAGACCTTCTCAGAAGGAACGCCTAAAAGATCTCTAAACAGTAAGAAAATGATAAAAGCAGGAACTTTGGAAAAAACACAGTAAGTGAACATAGGGGGAAATAAGATCATTTCCTCTTCCTCTAGAGTTTTAAAAATTACATTTGAAGATTGAAGAAAAAGTATAGCAATCTGTGATATGGTTCTAAATGTATGTAGAAAAAACATTTCTATGACAATTCTGTTACAAACGAGGAGGTTAAAGTGCCATAAAGGGAGGTAAAGTTTGTGTACTTCACTTGAACTGGTAAAATGACACCAGCAGACTGTGTTATATGTATATAAGGTAATACCTAAAGCAGCCACTTGGAAAGTTATACAAAAAGATAGATTCAAGAACACTATGACAATTTTTTTTTTTTTTTTTTGAGTTGGAGTCTCACTCTGTCACCCAGACTGGAGTGCAGTGGCCGCCCCGGTCACCGCAGCCTCGACCTGCCGGGCTCTGGAGATCTTTCTGCCTCAGCCTTCCAAGGAGCTGGAACTACAGGTGCACTCTAACACGCCCGGCTAATTTTTTATTTATTGTAGAGATGAGGTCTCGCCAAGTTGCCCAGGTGGGTCTCAAACCTGCGGGCTCAGGCAATAATCCACTCACCTCAGCCTCCCAAAGGCGCGGGATTACAGGCTGAGCCACCGAGCCCGGCTACTATGACAAATTTAAATGGAATTCTATAGAATGTTTAAGTAACCCACAAGAAGGCAGGAAAAAGAAAACAGAAACCAAAAAGAGAAAGAAAGATAGAACAAAGAGAAAACAAAAAATTAAATGGCAAACCTAAGATAATGTAATTAAAATAAATGTAAATTTAATTAAATGTAAATGTATAATTTAATTAAATGTAAATGGTCTAAATATATTAATTTAAAGAGGGGTATTCAAATGCATGTGCTGCCAAAAAGCTATGTCATGAAACAAAAAAAAAGAGAGGGATATTGGCAGCATGAATTTAAAAACCAAGCCCACCATATGCTATTTACATGAAACTCAATTCAAATATAACAAGATTACAGTTGAATATAAACAGATTGAAAACAAAAAATTTATAGATGAATAGATAGATTACATAAACATTAATAAAATGAAAGCAGAATGGCTATATTATTAGACAGAGTAAGTGTCAGAATAAAAAAAATTGCCAAAGAAAGAGAAACATTATATAATTACAAAAAAGACATAGTAATCCTATATGATATGCACCCAATAACAGAGATGCAAAACAATTGAAGCAAAATCTAATAGGACTGAAAGTATAAACAGATAAATTTACAATTTTAGTGAGAGATTTCAGTACCCTTCTTTCAATAATTGATAGAATAACTAGACAGAAGACTAGCAAGGATATGAAACTCAGTAACACCTTCAACCAACAAGATCTAATCAACATGTATAGACCATTCCTCAAAACAATAGCAAAATACACATTTTTCACAAGTGCCTATGGAATATATCTCGAGAAAGATCATCTCCTGGGCAAACAAATTAAACAAATCTCTACAAGTTTTAAAGAACTGATTATACAGAGTATATTCTCTGAGCACAAAGGACTAAAACTAGAAATGAATAACTGAAAGATAAGAGAATAGCCCCTAAGCACCCAGAATCTAAACAACATGTGCTTAGATATTCATGGACCAGGCCAGATGTGGTGGCACATGCCTGTAATCCCAGCACTTTGGAAAGCTAAGGTGGGAAGATTGCTTGAACCCAGGAGTTTGAGACCAACCTGAGCAACATAGCGAGACCTTGTCTCTACAAAAAAACTTAAAAATTTGCCGGGTGTGGTGGAGCACACCTATATAGTCCCAGTTACCCGGGAGGCTGAGGCAGAAGGAGGTCAAGGCTGTGGTAAGCCATGTTTGTGCCACTGCACTCCAACCTGGAAGACAGAGAGGGTCCCTTGACTCAAAAAAAAAAAAGTATATGACTAAAAGAGGAAAAATCTCAAATCAAACTAATCTCCTATCTCAAGATCTGAGAAAAAGAGCAAAACAAACCCAAAATGAACAGAAGGAATGTAAATAAAAAGATAAAACAAAAACTAATGAAATTAAAGCCAGAAAAATAATAGAAAAAAAATCGGTGAAGCAAAGAGCAATTTCTTTGGACAAAATCAATGAAGTCTACAAGCCTCCAGCAAGAGTGGCAAAAAAAAGAGAGAAAAGACATAAACTACCAGTTCCAGGAAGAAAACACAAGATATCACTACAGACATTGCAGACAGCAAAAGGATAAGAGAATATCGTGAATAACTTTGCACACAGAAATTTGACAACTTAGATAAAAATTGACTAACTTCTCAAAAAACACAAACTACCAATTCACTCAATATGAAATCAATGATTTAAATAGTCCCGTAACTATTAAGAAAATTGAATTTATAATTTTCTTAAAATCCACCAAAAACAACTCTCCAGGCCCAGAAAGCTTCACTGAGAAATTCTACCAAATGTTCAAAGAAGACTGAATGCCCACTCTATACAATCTTTTCAAGAGAAAACAGAAGAAGATGAAATTTTGGGATTCATTTTATGAAGCCAGTATTGCCCTAATTCTAAAACATGACAAAGACTATACAAAAAAAGAAAACCACAGGCCAAAATCTGTGATGAACATAGACACAAAAATTCTAAATAAAATATTAGCAAATAGAACTTAGAAGCCTGGCAATCACGTCTATAATCCCAGCACTTTGGGAGGCTGATTCGAGACCAGCATGGATAACATAGTGAGACCACATCTCTCCAAAAAAGAAAGAAAAATTTTAAATATAATCTAGCAATGTATAAAAATAATTATATGCCATGACCAAGTGGGGACTATTCTAAGGATGCAAGTCTATGTCAATATTCAAAAATCATGTAATCCATCATCTGAACAGACTAAACAAGAAAAATTACATGATTATATAAATTGATTTAGAAGCATTTGATATAACTCAATACCCACTGATAATAATTTTCTAAATTTCTCAGCAAAGAACAGAGGAGAACCTTCCTAACTTGATAAAGAGCATCAACCAAAAAACTCTACAGTTAACAAAATACTAATGATTAAAAATGGAATGCTTTCACCCTAACATTTGAAGCAAATAAGGATGTCTAGCCTCATCACTTTTATTCACCATTCTGCTAGAAGTTCCACTCAGTGCAGCAAGATAAGTGAAGGGAATAAAAGATAAACAGACCAGAAAGGAAAGAAAAAGAACTGTTCCAATTTGCATATTGTCAACGTAGAAAATCTAAAATAATCTTATTTTCAAGTTAAAAAATAAAAAAACTGGAACTAATAAGTGAGTTCAGCAAGGTGACAGAATACAAGATATACACACAAAAACCAAATAAATCTCTACATACTAGCTATGAATACACAGACACAAAATAATAAATACAATAGTATTTACAGTTATTTTAAAAATTAAATGCTGGCTGGACTCGGTGGCTCAGCCTATAATCCCAGCATTTTGGGAGGCCGAGGTGAGTGGATTGCCTGAGCTCGTGGGTTTGACACCAACTCGGGCAACTTAGCGAGACCTTGTCTCCACAATAAATTAAAAAAAAAAAATAGCCAGGTGTGGTAGCACATGCCTGTAGTTCTAACTACTTGGAAGGCTGAGGCGGAAGGATCACAGGAGCCCAGCAGGTGGGCGCTAGGGTGGTCGTGAGAGTGCCACTGCACTCCAGCCTGGGGGACAGAGTGAGACGCCAACTCAAAAAAAAAAAAAAAAATTAAATGCTTAAGTATAAATCTAATAAAACATGTACAGGACATTTATGCTGAAAATAAAAAAATATTGATTAAAGATGCCAAAGATCTAAATAAATGAACTGTGTTCATGAATTGAAGATTTAACATAATAAAGATATCAATTCTCCCAAACTGATGTAAAGACTAATGTGATTCCTATCCAAATCTTGATAAGAATTTATTGTAGATATATACATGCAAAATGTATATGAAAAACCATAGGAAGTCACATACTTAAAACAATCTTGAAAAATAAAAATAAACTTAAAATAAGCGTACCTGATTTTAAGACTTATTATATAGCTACAGTAGTGAAGACTGTGGTATTGGCAGAGGAATAAACACATCTATCAGTGAAACAGAATTGAGAATCCAGAAATAGAGCTACACAAATATGCCCAACTGATTTTTGACGAAAGTACAAAAGCAATTCAATAGAGGAAGAATAGTCAGTTTAACAAATGGCACTGGAGCCTGTGTTTGGGTCACCATTTGCTGGATACTCACAGAACTCGCATAAAAGCCATTGTAACATAGTTTCTCAAAATCATTTTCTAAATTTTGATTCAGATGTAAGTTTTGGAAAGATTATAGTAAGCTTTTATGAGTTAAAGCATACAGTGTGTCATACACTTAGGATAGCCCTTTTAAATATATACATGGGATATTTGGGAGAAAACAAAAGTTTAAATAGAAGCCAAGTTCTGAAAACTAAGCTCTTATTCTCAAGTGAATTTAAAGTACAAGAAAATATTGTTAACCATGTTTTTAGAAATTTAAAAAATGGCATTGGAACAATTGGAAATCCATAGGCAAAAAGAAAAAAAAAACCTTTACCTAAATCTCATACCTTATATAAAATTAAATTCAAGATGTATCATAGATTTAAATGTAAAACATAAAATGATAAAGCTTTTTTAAAAATAGACAGTTTTTAGATATAACCTCAGAAAGCATAATCTATAAAAGAAAAATTGAAAAATTGGGCTTCATTGAAATGTAACACTTTGTTCTGTGACATGATATAAAGGATATTGGAGACTCCGAAGGAGGTATGCTGAGAGAGAAGTGAGGGATAAAAAATTACCTATAGGGTACAATGTACATCCTTTGGGTGATGGGTACACTAAAAGCCTAGACTTCAGCACTATACAATTCATCCACATAACCAAAAACCACTTGTACCCCTGAAGCTATTGAAATAAAAAATTTAAAAATAAAACTTTTGCCGGGCTTGGTGGCTCAGCCTGCAATCCCGCGCCTTGGGAGGCTGAGGTGGGTGGATCACCTGAGCCCGCGGGTTCGAGACCCGCCTGGGCAACTTGGTGAGACCTCATCTCTACAATAAATTTAAAAAGTAGCTGGGCGTGGTAGCACATGCCTGTAGTTCCAGCTACTTGGAAGGCTGAGGCGGAAGGATCGCCAGAGCCCAGCGGGTCGAGGTGGCCGGGAGCGGCCACTGCACTCCAGTCTGGGTGACAGAGTGAGACTCCAACTCAAAAAATAATAATAATAATAAAATAAAATAAAAATAAAACTTTTATATAATATATATTTTAAAATAAAATTGTGAAAGACCCTGCTAAGAAATGAAGAGATAAACTACACAACACAAAGGGTACCTGGTCCACTACCAGGGTGAATGAAGACCGATTAGAAGCCCAAACTTCACCTGCATGCAGCCTACTTATGTAGTTAACTCTCATTTGTACCTTACATCTCTACAATTTAAAAAAATAATAATTAAATTTTTTAAAAGATGCATTACAATCTGGGACAAAAGTATTTGCAAATCATATACCAAACAAAAGATTGTCATCTAGCATATATAAAGAACACTCAAAATTCAACAGTAAAAAAATGAAGCCAAACAGGAAATGGGCAAAAGGCATAAAATGACATTTCACTTAAGAGGCTAAAAGATGGAAAATAAGCACATGCAACAATGTTGATTATCATTAGTCACTAAAAAACCCCCAGTGAGATATCACTACACACCTATCACAGTGGCCAAAAAAATCTAAATAGCAACAACACTAAAGATGGTCAAGGATGTGGAGAAACTGAATTACTGACACATTGCTGGTGGAAATGTAAAACGGCAAAGCCATCCTGGAAGACAGTTTGGCAGCTTCTTTAAAAACCAAATATGCAACTGCCATATGACCCAGCAATTGCACTCCTGGGCACTTATCCCAAAAAGAATGAAATCATTTTCACAAAAACCTGTCCATTGAAGGTTTACAGCATCACTACTTGTAATATCCAAACACTGGAAACACTCAGATATCGATCAATGAACAGTTAAACAAACTACGATACAAGAGTACTATCAACAAGATGGTGGAATAGGAAATCTCAAGCTCCACTGTATCCCCACAGAAATTTCAACTAGCAATTATCCACCAACTCTAACGTCTTGTCAACACCCAGAAACAAGTTTGCAACTCCTACAGGGTTTGGAGAACTGAACAAAATTCAAATCAAAAGGGTAAGAAGAACAGTGTCACTTTGACCACAGCCATGTGGTCAGAGCACCTCCTCCCCCTTTCCCAAGTTGGCACAATAAGAGATTGAGGGAATTTCTCTGAACTCACAGTTTCTATGGAAGAAAAGATAACTGGAGGCAGTCACCCAGCCCCCCTAACATTCCATAATACTTCTCTGGGAGCCCACTCGGGTCTCACTTCATAGAATACACTAGGGAAAAGGGCATGACTTGATTGCCCAAGGCTCAGTTAGAAACAAAGAAAGTGACCAGGGCATGGATATCTGTGTTTTTGCCAGTTGCAGTGCTTGACCAGCTATATCAACTTAGTGTCCTGCCCTCAGAGGGGATACTGTGCCCAACCTTAGCAGAGTAGCCCCTATGCACCCACAGCACACAGAACAGCCTGGAACCGCTAGCCCCACTGGGAAGGCTACTCCCATCTCCAGTGGAGCATCCCAAGTGCGCCCACAGTGTGTGGAATAGCTTGGCATCCCCACTCCCAGTGGGAAGGCCATGCCTGACCCCAACAGAAAGACTGCACCCAACCCCAGTGAGCTGTCCCCATGCACCTGAAGTACACAGAACAACCCAAAGCCTCTGTCCTCAGCAGAGAGCTCATACTCAACCTAGAGGAGTAGTCCTGTGCAACTTCAGCATGCAGAACAACTCAACATCCTTGCCCTCACTAGGGATACTGCACCCAGCCCAGCAGAGAACCATACAAACTTCTGCAGTCTAGGCCACTTAGGCATTTATAGACATTGCTCACACTGACTACAGGTGAAGAAACTGCAAGGGGACTACACTACTGCACCTACCTAGAACCAAAGTCAACTTACCCAACTGACACTCTAGGACAAGACACATCTTCAGGCAAAAATCATTTTCTATAATAGTCACTCTATAAAATTGGAAGAAGCTGAAACCACCTATATAAAATTAACATCAGGCCATGGAGTAAAAGCTGTAGAAGAGACATGAATCCTGAATAGCTGCAACTATGATTAGAATGAACAAATCTATTGTTTCTAAGTTTACTTTCACTCTAAGAGAGGGAAATTGATTATCTTCACATTCTGACCCCTGGGGAGGAGAGAAGCTCCCCCAAGGATGATAAATGTATTCTCCCTTAAACAGTGGATCTAAAACTGTATAAATCTTCTTGAGGACAAAAGCAGAGGTTGAAGGACAAAAGTGACTTTCATGTCCAGGCCCTTCCTCCATACCTTCCTCCTAAACTAACTCTATAATGGCTCACTGAGCAGGGAGTAGTAGCTGATGATCATAGGACTTTTTTAAAAAGATGACATCTATTGCAAAACCAAAGAATGATATTTGAGATACCAGACCCAGAACACATACCAGGAAGCCAGCTCCACCAATCCTGTGATGCCCTCTCCCAGAAATAGGCTCTAAGACATAAAGGCAGTTTCAACACCCCCATGACATTATCAACCAATCAGCAGTCCCTATTCCCCTGCCTATAGAATTCTCTTTAAAAACCTTAGCTTCTGAATTCTCAGGGAAGCAGATTTGAGTACTATCTCCCATCCTGCTCACTCAGCTGCTTTGCAATATTAAACCCTTTCTCTGCTGTGTCAGTCTTAGTTTTTCTGGGCAGTAGCCATAACAACCCAGTCAGGCTATCACAAGGTGACTGTCCCACCAGATGCAGAAATATCAAAGCAAGGACACAAGAAATGAGAAAACAAGGAAACATAACATCACACAAACACACATACACACAAAACCCATAATAGCTCTCCAGTACCTGACCTCAAAGAAATGGACATTTGTGAATTGCTTGAAAATGAATTCAAAATAATAATTTTAAGGAAACTCATAGAGATACAAGAGAACACAGATAGACAAGTCAATAAAATCAGAGCAGAAATTCATTATTTGAATGAGAAACTCAACAAAGAAATAGATACCATTAAAAAAAAGACAAAAATCCTGGAGCCGAAGACTTCAATGAATAACATAAAAAATACAATTGAGAGATTCAACAGCAGACTAAATCAAGTAGAAGAAAGAATTTATTAACCTGAAAACAGGTCTTTTGAAATAACCCAGTTAGACCAAAGCGGGGGGTGGGGGAGGAAGAATAAAAGAAAGTAAAGAAAGACAATGAAACTTATGGGACACTATCAAGCAAACAAGTTTTTGTCTTATTGACATTACAGAAGAAGAAGATCAGAGAAAGGCACACAAAGCTTTTTAATGAAATAATAGCTGAAAACTTCCCAAGTCTTGGTATAGATACAGACATTCATATCCATGAAGCCCAAAGACCCCAAATAGTTTTAACCCAGAAACATCCACTCTGAGGCACATTAAAATCAACTGCCAAAATTTAAAGATAATTTTTAAAAAGCAAGAGAAAAACATCAGTCTTATATAATGAAATCTCCATTAGACTATCAGCAGATTTCTCAGCAGGCCCAGAAAGACTGGGATGATATATTCAAAGTGCAAAAAAAAATTACCAGTCGAGTATTTTCCAGACAAGCAAAAGTTGAAGGAATTCATCACAACTAGTCCAGCCTTATAAGAAATGCTTAAGAAAGTGCTACAACCAAAAAACAAAAGGAAATTAATTACTACCATGAAGTAATATAAAAGTATAAAGCTCACTGGTAGAGGCAAACTCATAAGCAAATTCAGAATACTCCTTTACTGTAATAGTGTATGTAATCTTTCAAATCACTAATGTAAAGATTAAAAAGGCAAAATGGTCAATGATAGTCACAGCTACAATAAGTTGTTTAAAAATATACAATATAAAACACATTAAGACAACAAAAGTATAAGTTGTAATTTTGGGAGCAGGTAAAAGTCTAAATTATTTGTACGCCAAAGTTAAGTTGTTAACCAAAGTTAAGTTGCTATCAGGTTAAAATAGTCTTTTATAGCAGTAAGATTTTTTGAATGTAGGCCCCAGAGTAAGAAAGGAAAAAATATAGCAGATACACAAATGAGAAAGAGAAAGGAATCACATCCTATCACTACAGAAAAATTACTAGACCACAAAGGTAGATGAGATTGTGAAAGAAACAAAAGATCTAAAAATAGCCAGAAAACAATTACTTGCCCTGTCAATAATAACTTTGAATGTAAATGGGTTAAATTATCCAATCAAAAGATAAAGGTTTGCTGAATGAATCAAAAAAACAAGGTCCAACTCTGTGGTGCCTACAAGAGACTCACGTATACATCAGGGGTAAAAACAGTCTGTTCAATAAATAGTGCTGGAAAAACTGGAAATCTACATGCAGAAGAGACCCCATCTCTTCCCATGGACAAAATCAACTTTAAATGGAATAAAGACTTAAACATAAGACCCAAAATTATAAAATTGTTAAAAGAAAATACTGAGGAAACACTCCAGGACATTGGTCTGGGCAAGAATTTTTTGGATAAGAACCTGAAACTACAACCAACAAAAACGTAGCTAGACACATGGTATTACAATAAACTAAAAAAAACAAAATTTGCACAATAACAAAAACCAACCAACAAATAAAGAGACAACCCCAAAATTGAAAGAAAATATGTGCAAACTATGCATCTGACAGGAGTTAATATCCAGAATATGTAAGGAACTCAAACAAACCAATAGCAAACAATCTGATTAAAGCATAGGCAAGAGGCCTGAATAGACATCTCTCAAAAGAAGACATAACACAACAGGTATACAAAAAATGTTCAATATCACTAACCATCAGATAAATGCAAATCAAAGCCATAATAAGATATTACTTCATCCCAATTAGAATTTTTAAAAAATAACAAGTGCTGGTGTGAATGTGGAGAGATGAGAAGGCTTATACGCTGTTGGTAGAAATTTAAATTAGTATAGCCATTATGGAAAACAGTATGAAGTTTCCTCAAAGATTAAAAAAGAACTACCACCGGGCTCGGTGGCTCAGCCTGTAATCCCGTGCTTTGGGAGGCTGAGGTGAGTGGATTGCCTGAGCCTGCGGGTTCGAGACTCACCTGGGCAACTTGGTGAGACCTCATCTCTACAATAAATCAAAAAAATTAGCTGGGTGTGGTAGCGCGTGCCTGTAGTTCCAGCTACTCGGAAGGCTGAGGCGGAAGGATCTCCGGAGCCCAGCAGGTCGAGGCTGCGGTGGCCGGGAGCGGCCATTGCACTCCAGTCTGGGTGACACAGTGAGACTCCAACTCAAAAAAAAAAAAGGAACTACCATATGATCCAGCAATTTCACTACTCGGTATTTATCCAAAAGAATTGAAATCAGTATGTTAAAGAAATTCCTGTGTTCCCATGTCTATTACAGCACTATTCCCAATAGCCAAGATATGGAATCAATCCAAGCATCCATCAACATAAAAATGGATAAAGAAACTGTGGTATACACAGTTAGTAGTATGAAAAAAATGTTATGAAATAAAATATACTATTCCACCATAGGAAAGAATGAAATACTGTCACTTGTGGCAACATGGGTAAACCTAGAGGACATTAAGTGAAGAACCAGGCACAGAAAAACAAATACCACATGATCTCACTTTTTGGTGGAATCTGAAAAAGTTGATCTCATAATAGTAGAGAGAATAGTAGTCACCAGAGGATGACTATATGATATTATTATAGGGTAACTTAATAATATTGTATAATGTATTTCAAAATAACTAGAAGAGAGAATTTTAAATTCTCTCACCACAAGAAAATGATAAGTGTTTGAAGTGATAGATATGCTAAATACCGATTTGATCATTACACAATGTATACATGTATTAAAATATCACACTGTTCTCCATAACTATGTACAATTATTATATGTCAATTAAAAAGAAAATAATACCTTTTTTTTTTTTTTTGAGTTGGAGTCTCACTCTGTCACCCGGACTGGAATGCAGTGGCCGCTTCTGGGCACTGCAGCCTCCACCTGCTGGGCTCCAGCGATCCTTCCGCCTCAGCCTTCCAAGTAGCTGGAACTACAGGCGCGCACTACCACGCCTGGCTAATTTTTTGATTTATTGTAGAGATGGGGGT